>JAQIWH010005887.1:0-13795 GCA_034695005.1 Cryptops parisi | reverse complement strand
CACACAGTGATCACCTAGCTCGCCCCTTGGCTGCCTCAAGCTAATTCTGTGCCAGCTAATTTGGGATAGAGTATAATTAGAATAAAAAAACCACAATTTAAAAAAATGCAAAGAGATAAAAACCTTGTGACTTACAAGAGTGTCAATTACTGTACTTTCATTAGTTAAAAAGGAAGTGATTTGATGGTTAAAATGCTTGCATATTGAGATGCAATTTGCTTTGTATAATTAAAAATGGTAGCCCGTCAAACATCGCGGACAAAAACATCGCAAACACAATAACATCGCGATTCAAAAACATCGCGAGAAAAACATTCGGGAGGAAAAATTATTTATTAATTAAAGTAATAAAACGTAATAAAAGTAAAGTAAAAATAAAGTAATAAAAGACACATTAGGTGAGATTAGGTTAAGTTAGGTTAGGTTAGGTTAGGTCGAATGTTTTCCTCGCGATGTTTTTGAATCGCGATGTTATTGTGTTTGCGATGTTTTTGTCCGCGATGTTTTGACCGCGATGTTTTTGTTTGCGATGTCTTGACACCTACCCAAAAATACGTTTATGGCAAATGGTTATTAATTAACAGCATCACGTTAGGGCTCCGTTAGTTTGTGTATAATTCTCGAGACCTTCATAATAGTGAATGTTCTCGAATATAACTAGCATCTGGGAATATTTCGCATATACGGAACTCGCATAAATCGAAAATTATATGTATTCTTGTTTGTTTTTTACCTATGTGGGTGCTATAGTAAATAATAATAATAATAATAATAATAATAATAATAATAATAATATATTCACAGAATGTGTCTAATATATCCTCCACTATTGTGCAAAAATTCCATGGCTTCAGTTTTGTGAAACATTAGTTTTATTTTTTCTGACGATGATTGTAACAGAATAATACACAGGGTGTTTCTAAAAGGTCTATTCAACTTTTAACCACAGAAGCTACTCATTAAAAGAAAGCCAAAAGCCCATATATAAATTCGTCCACAAATGCTTCTGAAATAACACAGGGTGAAGTCGCATAGACCTGTGCCATAATTGCTGTAGTTATGCAAACTGAGTTCCGGACTCATGTTTATATGGACTTTTTGGTTTCATAGCATCTGTGGTGTGGTTTTAAAATTTGACTAGACCTTTTAGGGGGAACACCCTGTATAGGAAGCACCCAATATAAAGCAAGTTTTTTAAAGCAGTTCGTGTTTTAGCTTTAAGACTACGTTAGGAGGTTGGTTTAATGTAGACCTTTTTTTGTTGCTGTGTGGTGTACTGAATAGTCTAGTTTTTTTTTTCTAATGGCACGTGGCAGACAAATGGAGTCAATGAATCCCTGATAACTAAAGAAGTGGAAAACCAACCTAAGTGCTGCTAAAAATGGCTATTATTTTTTTTTCTTCAATCGGTGATATTTTTAGTGTTCTCAGCTTAAAAGTTTTGAGAGAATTTATCGACCTCACAGAGGCTGGCTCTTTTTCCGATTTGTTGCTGAGCTCGGTCACAAGAAAAATATTTCAACCCCAACTCAAACATTGTACTGAAGTCATGAACTTCAGTTTTAAGTTCCATCAGTCAGCAACATTTGTTTGACAAATGTTGGATTTTCAAGCTGATGGCATTGTTCAGTCACTCTCACACAAAAATCAAATTAATAATGCCTACATTTGTAAGAGGACATGTCCAATGTTTGAAGTGCGAAACATTGAACAGATAGTGTTCTAAATGGTTCGCTTTAGTTAATGTAATACGGGCAGTTTATTTTTACTCTGGAGATGATCCAATTTACATCTTACATGGTTACTGTTTATACACTGTAAATGCCAGGTCAAAATGGATTTTTAGGTTAAAGGTCATCTAACAGTAACAAATAACTATAGTTTGGTGAAAGTTTTAAGACTTCTGGTAAATTTATCATCGTCTTCTTCAATTTGCTTCAATTTAGTAATTATTAAGTTAATGTGACATTTTAGAATTTAACATTATCCAGAAACGTTGTTTTTAGTGTTTGATAAAAAAAATAATAATAATAAGCTCACTAAAGTGTACCAGTACTTATTTGGCAGTGTATAACAAATCTGGATCATTACATTCCTATGTTTCTATGATTGGCCATTATGATTGATTGTATATTAATTAAATTAATCACAATTGACATTTGATTCTTTTATTGTCTATTGAAATTATGATTTATTTCGTTTGATAGGCCTAGGTTCAAAACATTTTAATTACCTCGGCAAGTTTAGGGCAAGTTAATTTGAATACAGGTGTGGCATTAATATGGTATTTACAATTGGTGTACTTTCATAGTCTTTGTTTTTCATCTTTTTCACGTTATCCAGTAACTTTAAATTTTGAATTTAGGCCAAACATTTTTAAGTAATGCAATTTTTATTTAGAGATTTAACATTTGAGATGACAAAAGTAAGAGATGACATAAGTGACCAGAAAATTCTTTAACCTTGGCTATAACACGAGAACCGCTTGTGGTGGAACACTAATTTTACTGTAGGTTACCATGTGGTTACCAGGTTATCTGTTAACCTCAGTCAATTTGGCTTTATGGCGGAATTAACATCATTTAGACTTGTCCGTGAATATTTAACAATCTACAGTGAAATATCGATTTTATTTGAAATTCCGTTTTGTCCGGTATGACATGTTTCATTTTAGGTTTTTTGTTAGGTTCTAGGGATGCTGTATTTTATTAGGTTCACTCAGAGTGGGTTACATTAGTTGACACAAGTCACCAATTTCTCATAAAGTAATGACATTTTCCATAAAAAAAAGTGGAATCCGGTTATTATGATCACTTTGGGACTAGTGTTTTTTGAAAACAATAAACGGTTGTTAACATTAAACAGTTGATAAAAAAACAGTGTGTTGGGATGGGACTTACTGATTATTATAACGATAGTCTATTGATAACATTATCCGTGATTATATGTATTGTATGTCCAATTGAAAAGAAAACGGAAATAGTTTTCTCCACTTGAACATCTTCAAATAAATGAAAAACATAAGTCCCAGTTTCGTCTACATAAAGATGAAACTGGGCAAAAAATGTTGGTATTGTTACTGTGAGTGAGTTATAAATTGAATGATATTTATAACAGTTGACAGTTGCTTTTTTATTTATAATCTGATATTTATTATCCAACATTTTAATTACCCAACTGTCTTTTAGTTCCATTGATATCTTATAACTTGGACTTAGGACTCAGTTTGTTTTCTGTTACCTAGTCTACGGTAGCTTTAGTGACTCTGAAACACTTCGTACACAAACTCTTGTTTGTTTAGAACATGGTGAGCTTTTGTAATGATACCGAGAAGAGGTGTTTGAAAAACACCAGCATGGTGGTATTTCGTGTCAGCTAGGGGTTAATAAGGAACTCTTTTAACGATCTCTTTTTGCTTACCATTTTCTTCACCCTCCATGGCACTGAGAGCTGATCTCCCGATGGTAGAGGTGGTGGAGGTGGCGGCGGGGCTGGGCATGGGGGTGAATGATGCCCCAATGTGTTGGTATTTGTTGGAATCGTTGTCAGAGGGGGAAGAGGAGGTGGTGGAGAAGGAAAGGAACAACACTCCCCTCCTCCGACAACAGCAGGAGATGACGAAGGAAACAACATGCTGGTCCTGGGAGAAGCAAGTGGGGAAAACGAGGGAGGCGGAGGAGTGTAAGGTGTTGGTGAAGAAGAGACATAGCCGGGATAAGGTGGGGGTGGAGGTGTTGGAATTCCTGGACTGGTATAATCTTGAGCTGCACCTGGGGGGATCGGTGAGGTGGGGGTAAATGGCTTTGGAGAGGCGTTGCTCACACCCTGAGGGATGGGCGACACTGCCAAAGGCGATGAAGGACTCAGGCTACCTGCTGGTCTCCTAAAAAATGAGAAAATGGTGGAATTGATTTAGAATTTAACGAGATGCCCTTTTCAAAAGTGTATTTTTTTTATTACTGGTAAAGTAAGATAAGCTAGATGCTAGTGTGGGTTAATAGTATTGTATTTTACAGTGTTTCGGGTTGGTGGACATTTATTGGCTATCAAATATATGGAGGTAGGACAATTTTACGACTGCATTTCAATTTTTGTGAAAGGGTCTTATTGTAGTGGATAGTTCTGATTTAGATTTGTTTTTAATGTCCTTTTTTTACCGGACTAGTTGAAATTACATTTCGGTCTAACGTGAAACTTGTAGACTTTATTATCTAGTGTGAACTTTGTTATTGTGTTGTCAGTTGTGTTCTGTCAATTGTGCTGCTACAATATAGGTGTCCTCATTTTAATGAATTACAAATCTGGTACAACTGCGAATGACTGAGAGATGTAGAATAATAAACTATAACCTGAGTATTGAGTGGTTTACAACCATTTTTTTCTTGGATTTAATGGTTTTATCCATACTGTTCTGTCTATGAAATGAACTGATCTCTCGTTGAAGGGGACTCATTGAGGAAACTCGAACCATCGAAACTCATGAAACAAAAATACCACATTCATTTTTATCTTATTACATAACAAAAATGGTTGATTGAGTTGTGAAATTTTATCTCAGCTTTTGCCATTGATGATGATTTGGGAACCTATGTTTTTAGTTGTTACTCACGAGGTAATAAGTAGCTGAAGCGAGAAAGCACTTTACAACCTTTTAAGATGCTTTTTCAAAATACTTTAAAAATTTTTTTGACAACTCAGAGATATAACCTGCCACCATCTTTTATCCTCCATTTCACTAATAGGATCTGTTTATGTGTCCTACCTCCAAGGCACTGGTCCTGCATGGGACGAATCCATCAGCGTGATTTTCTGCTTTTTGTCCGTCAACAACGACTTTCTTAGTGACGAGGAAATGACACGTTTTCCCCCCAGAAAATACTACTTCTTCCAAATTCTCTGCAGATATTTATCCGGTCATCCTCCTTGTCTTCAATTCGTTTGCAACTCAAAAAGATTTATTTTTAACTCGCCTACGTCGTCGACCACGAAATCAACCGTCAGAAAGCTTCTTGGCCATGAGGACGCAAGCGCACAAGTGCTTTTCCGCTCCTGATTCAATCTATTTTTTCCTCAATTTTGTGCTCCCTTAAAAGGGGTGCCTGGTTTGAGACGCCAGCACACACTGCTTTCAAGTCGTGTTTTCTCAAAGAACGGTTTTGTCCCATCAGAGTACGTGCCGCTCTCTTGGAGACTTCCAACCGAAGCGTGATTTTTGCTCCATACTATACTGAGAGTGTTGTTGTTCTGGTTTTTTCATTCCTGCTAATGTATAAGGATTTAAAGGCCTTATCTCGGAGTTTATTGTTGTTGTTGTTGTTGCATTTTGAACTTGGGGTTAGTTTACTGTACTTGGAATCACTGACTGGCATTTCCGATAATCGCAAAGAGAATGAGAGCATTATGGTTTGCGGGTGTTCAGATATGGCGTTACGCGCGTGGCGTTGAGGAAAGGAGATCCATGTTTAAAGGCTTGGGATAACATTATTATTATTATTATTATTACTGCTCTTGCATGTGTTGAAATGTTTACATTGTAGGGTCCCCTTGCAGCCAAATTTCTGTTTATTTAAACAGTGATCATTCCCCTTTAATCTCTGAGCCTGATCTAAGCCAACATAAATGTCATATCCAAGAATAATACTAGTGTTGAGCTTAACTCTTATGTAGTACGAATAGTCCTCGATTTATGAGAGGGTTACGTTCCACGGAAACTTCGTATAGTTCCACAAGAAATTTCCATAACTTAAAGCTGAAATTTTCACTGCAAGACTCAGCCGCATTTGCGTCACACGTGACGTACACATTATGGAGGGGAAAGTGAAAGTTCCAAAAGCATTCACGACCTTGTGCACGACCTCGCCAAAACGCATAATAGCGAAATCTTCTCGCTTATAACGATCACCTGGGAGGATTTGTCTTCGAATAATATAAAATTGCATATACGGAAAATTGAATAAGGACTGCCGTTCAACGTGACACTTTTCAGGAAAACTATCACGTTAAATGTGGACTTTGTTATGCAAGCTCAAAGAATCATTAGCTACAAAAAGCCTTTTTTTCTTTATTGTAATTAGTGCGTTTCATAAAAAGTGATAACATCTGACCGATAATATTATCTTATTGGGAGTAAAAATTACTCTTTGAGTTGTCACAAGATGAATGGCCATCCTTGACTAATGTTGTCAGCTCATGACCAATTGAATGTACCAAGATTTTTTTTACGATGTTTACTGTAACTTTGAAATGCTGATGATATTCGTATCCCTGAGGTGTTAACTTCAACATTAGTTGTTTTGTTTTTTTTTTGTTTTATTCAGGATTACTTATAAAAAGAATAGCTAGTGCCTCCAGAACTTCTGAATTTATTTACCATATGTTCCGCTTAATTGCATGGCTCACAACACACACACACACAGCTGAGGGGTAACCCTCTAGATAATCTCTGGGTGAAGTTTTGTCCTTTAACATGAAAAATTTTAATGCACCAGCACTCAAGCAACTGTTTAACATTTCAAAAATAGAGGATAGAAGAAGCCGTGTTATCTTAAAAGCAACTTACCCACAAGGCACGAATTCTTTGATAAAAACATTCTTAAAACTTTCATTAAAAGAATTCATTCATGAACTTTTTTTTTCTTTGTAATTTGACATCAAGACTTTCCTAAAGAAAAACCCTCTTTTGTCATTTACTTGATGGGCTTTTTTTGGTTTGTTGTGACTTTAATGTTGTTGAAAAAACATTAAATAAAGTTATACAGAGTGATTCAGAATAACTACTTCCTAACTTTCAAAGGTGATATAGGACATGTAAATATTTTAATAATAAATTATGGTACGGAAAAACGTAACGAGATGCAACGAGATCATGGAATTTTTATGACGTATTGGTAATACATTGTTATTCTGCTGATAGTAATAACTAATAATCATCATTATACTCATAAACCAACACGTTACATTCTGCATTAAAAGTACAGGGTGTCCACAATGAAATCTAAACATTTGGAAACGGTTATTTTTTATAGTAGGTTATACAAATTAGATTCGTGGTGGAACGGAAGCAGAAACTAATAAAGCTTGTGTGGGAATTTTGTAGTGTGTTAGAGCCGCAGTGGCGCTGCTGTCAGTCGTTTTCCAAAATGGTGACTTCAAGTGACCGAGTACAAGGGTGTGTGGTACTATGGAGAAAAGAAGTCGGTCACGTGGGGAATGTTGCGTGGACATGAGTTTTAGACTACCACCTAGACACGTTTTGTGTTATGAAAGGTGCCTATGTGGAGGTGAACTAAAGTTGTATTTTTAATGAAACTTGGATAGGTTCACTATCATTTTCATATTTAGTTATTGTTATGTACGTATTCACCTTCAAACTGTATGTGATTAAAATGGTTAGATTTCATTGTGGACATCCTGTATATTCCCAGTAGTTTAGTATTAAAAGATGTTTCATTACAAGCCCTCTAGGCATCTCTGAAAGTTGAAAATAGTTATTCTGACTCACCCTGTATATGAACTGCATAAAATGAGCCTTACATGTATGGTGTGTACTAGAAAAACACGGGTGATTTTGCTGTTTGGAAAGTAATGGTTTTTGCAAAGTTTTGTATAAAAAATTTGGTAAACCAAAGACTACATTTACTTTGTTTGGAATTGCATAATGGCATCTTTCCATGATGCTCATGACGTCATGTCCATTACAGTTATTCTCATCTATACATAGCATCCTTTTCGCAGAAGCACGTAAATGAACCTGAAGCATGAAGGCGATTACCATCTATATTTATCCCACTTTTCCCTTCTAGGGAAAAGCATTTCAAATTTAGAAATGCGATCACAATTACGTTGAGTGAATAATCCGGTCACCCAGAATAAACACCCCTCCATTTTTTTGCGTTTAAAGATTTTTCTTCATTTTTTTTTTTTTTTAATTCTCATAGTTTCATATTTATTTTCAGTGTCAACCGTCGAATTTTTGTCTATATTTTTTGTGCTCGTGCGATGGCAGGATCATGATGCACATCTTGAAATCGAAACCGTAAAAATAAAAATAAAGAATATATATATTTTTTTTTTGTTCTCTCATCTTCTTTTGCATGTTTATTTCGCATCTCGCTTTTGTATTCGGACGGCGCGTGCATCAAATTTTCTTACATGAAATTTGGATGGTGCCACTCTTAAGCCCCCTCTTTTCGATCCTGCGAAATGGATTTTTTGTTTTTTGCTTCTATGTTTTTTTTTTGTGTGTTCGTTGAGAAAGTATCTTAAGTTTTTGAGTCAGTGTAAAGACAATTTTGTTCGTTGAGGCAAAGGGGGCCGTTGTCTCCTGTGGCAATCTGCCACTATTTTCTTCACAACCACCACTACACGAATCATCACTATCGTGTACCTTCCGCATAGCAATCATCCACCAGAGTTTTGCTCTTTTAACGTGACAAATGATGAAAAGGGATGACAACCGAAATTGTTTTGGATTAAATAGACGTTTGAGAGAGAAATGTCGTTCGTCACAATACGCAACAATTTGCCATTTTCCTGGTTGCTTTTCATCGACAATGTTAATGTCTGCTCGGTCTTAGCATCCACGCAATTGAATGTCACGATACGTCACTTAAATAGAACCGCGATCGTTTCTTCGACTGTTTTGAAACTTGTGATTTGAAACTCGTAATGTGATTGATCTAGGTACGTACTGTTAGGTACTATTTAAATCTTGGGCTTAAGATTACAATTGGTTGCTTGTTCTGTACATGTGATCTTGGCTGTGTTTAAATATACAGTCCTCTATTTTATGCGACTTCGCTATTATGCGATAGAAAGAAGTCCACGTAGATTCTCGTTATCTGTGGGGAAATTTCGATATTATCCGATTTTGTACATTGTGCACCAGTGATTGAACGTGCCTGCGAATGTTGTTTTTCTTCCACAATGTACATACGCCACGTGTGACGCAAAATTCCTATGTTCATGTGGAAATTTTTCCATCTTATGGGAATTTTAATGTATGCGAGTTTAGATTTTTGGTAGGTTTTCACCGAATATAACTTGCCTATTGTGCAGACTCACAGAATTTACGCGATTTTGAATTTCTAGATAACGCGATTTTGTGCAGGGGAGTGTTTCAGTTTATGGTAATTTTTCAATATGCATGATTTTTATATTGTATCACAAATGGACTGTATTTTTATATTGTTTTATATTGTATTTTTATATCCTTTTGGATCGTAATAAAGTAATAATAATAATAATAATATTAACGCGAGGTTTGCGTGGAACGTAACCCACGCATAAATCAAAGCCGTTCTGTACTTGTTGACTGTATTTGGATCGTCTTAAACCATACCGAACTAAGTCAAACTACTTAAATTTGAGAAAACGATGATTTCACGTATGGTTTGTCCATAGGTACATGCTATTCCGATTGGCTCATAGTGACGCTGAACTCTCTCTAACTGGTTCAGCGCTATAATTTCTAGTTTGTGTTCACATCATGACTTAGCGGTGTCATTTCATGCATTAGCTCAGAAACTATAAAAAGTTCACTGTGGTTTAACACGATCCATTTGTACAGTGCACTGTGTCTTACGCTTGCTCGTTTAGTTTTTGATTAGAGGTTTCTATGGTTGAAAATTTTCATTGTAATCTAAACTTTGTTGTGAAAACTACCACAACCACAACAATAGATTTTTTTTTAGCATTCCCCATCTAGTACTTCATCTGTGGCATTTCAAATCTTCAGCTGTTTTCTGGCTGAAATGTGTTGACATTGATGGATACGTTGCTGTTGGGGTACAACGACCAAATGAATAGGAAAATGGTTATGTTGTAGTCGTGACAGCATCCACCAATGTCTTTTTTTTCTTCCCTTTTCCTTCTCCGTGGGACCACTCATTCTTTTTTTTGGTGCGTATCGTAAATTCTAATAAGGGTTTGCTAGACAGTACCGAGTGACACAATATGGTCCAAATCCCCAAGATCCACACGGACGAGACAAACAATGACCACTGTCTCGAAGGGATTTTCCACACCAAACGGAAAGTGGAAGAAAAGTTTCTTCATTTTATTACAACAGATTTGGTTGGTCGTACATCCCATTTATCGACCAAGTCGTTCATCTTGTGTCGTCGAGAAATTGCATTATAAAGCTTGATTTGTAACTTAGAATTTATGGCAGTTACTCACTTGCAAACAATCAGCTCCAGACTGTTGCCAGCTTGCTTAATGACATTTTCAATGTCCTCGTTGATTAGGTCTTTGGCAAGATGTTCGCTCAGCTTGATGATTAAATCACCTGGCTGGAGATAATTACTACCAATGGTTCCTGGAGTAACCTGGTGGCGAATAAAGAATATCATTAGCACAGTTAGTTTAACAAAATGCATTCAGTTGAATCTCGACTAGCATTTGGCTACCTAAGTTTAGCCAGTGGTACAAGAAAATGAACCCTTTCACGTAATATCAACTGCACGCAACTTCGTATTAAGTGCAACGTTAAACGCTACAGTAGTTTAGAGTAGCTAGACCATTAGCGTCACTAGGGGAGTGCGGGGGAAGGTTGACACAAGAATGACTGTCTATAAATGTTTGTGCAGTGTTTTAGAAGAAATTTATTATATTTTATTTATTATTTTTTTACGAGATAGCACCCTACAGAGTGAAACACAAAACATACACAACCTATTACATGATATTTTAAAAAGAAACGATTAACTTACATTAAAACTAAAAAAAAAAATTTTTTAAATTTACAAATTCTAAAATTTCATAAAAACATCTCTGTAGTTAGTTATAACTTATAACCACAAAAAACATTTTATGTAAGCCCAGCTTAAATGAAGTATATTTAATGTACACTACTGTATTAACATACCTACAAGGCTAAAATTGTATTCTAAAAGTTTATTTACACTACATTCGAAAAGTATCCTCCAGTTAACTATGCGCGGTGTTATGCTGGAAAGTCTTCAAAAGCTGTAACAATGCGCTTATGCTCGGCAGGAAAGCACAACAAAGCTGTAGCTATTCACTGTGTTAGACAGGAAAGCTAAAATGTTTACTTTAGAAACTAATTAACTTCATGGTAAATTGATGCTCAAACCACGTGGTGTAATTAAGTGGACTTTATTATTACTCACTAACTTACTAATAACTTCCTAGCAGAAATGTTTGGTTGTCACCCAAGTTAAACCTGTAATGGACATTAGCGCATGACGCGTTGAATAATGTTTTGTTGCCGTTTATTCAAGGCTTGGCATCATGGGGTGTGTGGATGACATCACGAGTTATGCACTGGGTGACACCAATTTTAGTGACGCCACAGGGTTAATCTCATTTTAGACGTCAGACATTTTCAATCAAATTCCGTCGATTCTAACTTTTTCTGACGTCAAACATAAGTCTGGGCTCGTTAAACATAAGTCTAGTTTCGTGCTTTCGGTCAAACAACGAAACACAGCAAAGGCACTGAAACGCGCCCGGATGTGTGCATGACATCAGAAAAACAGTTGGAATCGATGGGATTTGATTGAAAAAGTTTGACTTGTAAAATGGGCTTTAGACCTATACATGGATTCATCAAACCGTGCAATAAGTATTCTTTCAGTGAAAATTGAATCACACATTATTGTTGTTGGATTTCACTTTCACCTAAATACCACTAATTGAAGACCTGATAAGTGATGTTAGTGTGTCACTTGCTTAGTCTGATAGTCGCAGAACTTGCAAATGCATTCAGTTGATCGTCAACTGGCATCAGTAGGCTTGTCAACCTCTTTACTTATTTTTGGTAATGGTACAAAAATGAGCATTTTCACTTGCAAACTGTATGCATCTTTGTATGAAGTTCTACAAAGTAAGAATTAGTTTTGATTGTACACTTGATTCTTAGTCTAACCTTATGCTGTATGCTTTCGAATCATGCATTCTAATTGTTGGATGTTATATGTAATATAATGTGTATTATTGTACTTACAACAGTTTTCACCTTTGACTGACAATTGTTGCCTTATTGGCTTTTATGTATGTTTTTTGTCTCCATGGGACGCACTTGAATAAATAAATAAATAATAACATTAAGTAAAGACATCCTTTTTCCCTCGAGATTGATTACTCGGTTAGTCTGAGAACACGTTGTTGATATTCTGTAAGAGGATGATGCACTTCTTGCGATCTAATTTTAGATTCGTGATATCGATTTTGACTGTCTGTTTAGAATGAGACATCGTGCAAACGTTCATTGTTTGTATTTGATCCTTAACGGACAAAACGCAGATGACCCTCGTAACATGTAAATTTCATGGAAATGTAGTTAAACACGAAATGTTTAATTATGATTGGCCCGCTTGGGGAGACTATGGATTTAGTGGATTATCAAATACAGGGAGTCTTTGATCCATTTCTGTTCGGCATATCTGATTTCACTATTATTCGACGAGTTTAATCCTACCTCAGACGCTCGCTATAGGCAACATTTGTTATTAAGCGATTTTGTGAGGTGGGTTCGTTTCTTTGAATGATTTAGCACCTGCTGCTTAACTTTTCCAATATGCAAATGCTGAAATTTATGCAATGTATTTTTTTCATGTTTTGAAAATTTCGATGCCTACAATTTTCGATATGTGTTAAGTTTTTGCAGACGTAACATAAATCCAGGACCATCTGTTGTCACAGTTTCACTTATTAGTTCTATTCTTCAGACACTTTCATTGTCATTAGGGTAATGTCATACGCCATTTGCTTTGTTAACAGCAGATGATGATGATGTGCACCAATAAATTCATCTCTTTTATTTTTAACGCGGGAATACCATAGGTCAAAAGCACTGCAATCGTCTGCTTTACTTTTTCGTTCAGCATAAAAAAAAATAAAATTAAAAGTGCTGTACATTATGAGTGTGATTCGAACCATTACGCTCGAGCATTTTTTTTGGCCATTTTGTTTAAATAAACATGGTCATGATTCGTTAGCATTTGTTCATCCCACTTTCATTCTCGCAGACGAAGAATGAAAGCATTTGTTCGTGATTTGGAACAGATTCCAGTTGGTGTTGCCATCTCTTGACAGCTGCACACACTTTATGGTTTCGTGGAAGTTACACTAGATAGCACTGTTTTCTTCAGAATATTGCTTTATTTTGGGTGTAGAAAACACACACAAAAAAAGAACTTTTTTGGCACATCCATTATGCGAAGAAGCTGAGATGTTTTCACTTCCTTCCATTCCAAATGTTGTTTCTTCGTGTGATTTGGTCATTTTTTTGTTGTATTTATTTCGGGTTAAAACGCCATTTGCTTGTCTGTTTTCCATTGGCACATAAACCGTTTTCACTAAAATAGCTAAATTTGTATGTTTTTAAAGAGTATGCATTTTGTTTTCCGATAAGTGAAACGGGCATTTGCAACGGAAAGTGCTCTTGTACTTAATAATCTGTTGTTTTTTTTTGGTTGTGGGATTTTTTTATTTTGTATGATTCAAGATAACGTTCCATAATGGCATATGACACATGCTTCCATAATAGAATATAGGTTTCCTTTCTTGACATTTCATGCAAAAAAGAAATGCTCTTGTAATACCAGAAGAGTTAGATAAATTCACATGTAAATTCAACATTGCACATTTGGAAAGAAAATCTGCAATGTTAATCCAATAGTTAAAGATTTTATCAGTTAATTCTGAACAATTCAGATTTATAATAATGAAGTTAAACTTATAAAACATTGTTCCTATACTCTATTCCAAATTAGCTGGCACAGAATTGGAGGCAGCGAGATGAATCAGCCAATGGTTGACGAGCGTACAC
>JAQIWH010005886.1:0-13796 GCA_034695005.1 Cryptops parisi | reverse complement strand
ATAGTTAAGTAGCTTATGGTAGGTTAGAGAAAGTCAGGTTAAAAAAAATTAAACTGGGAGTTCTGGATTGGAGTGGATTGTCATTCTGTTGATTGTCAACAGAATGACAATCTTAAAACAAAGAATCTAACCAAACCATAGCTAAAAAAATACACAAAAAAACAAAAACAAATTAAAACAGACAATGACAAAGTAATATCCCAAACTCAAAATGCAATATTTTTAATACATGTATGAGAGCAACACAATAAAATACCCTAATAATAATTTAAACGTAATAATCATTCTTGCCAGGAGTAGTCAGGTAGTGAATTCTTCCGATTATTATTTTAACTTTACCCTTTTAACAAATGTAACACGAGGAATCCGGAACCGATCATTTTCCACAGTCGTAGTCCTCTAACCACCACTGCATCCTGCGCATATGACTTAGAAAACTTAAGCATGATGTACTCACAGAATCTAGTACGCAGTTCAGAATATAATTATTCAGGATTTGAATAAAGATAACATTAAACTAGGTAAAGATTTAAAGATAACATTAAACTAGGAGGTAAAGCATTCAAATGATATTTATGTATAAAATCTACTGCATCTATTTCAGAAATCTGATAGATTGTTAGGATGTTATATCTAGCAAATTGAGCAGACACACTCTCCACCGACCTCAAACCCAACATGATCCTAAGAAAATAATTTTGAAGTCTCAGTAATATGTCCATTTGACATCTTGCCGCCCCACCCTATGAAATTATGCCATATACCAAAATACCATGGATTAACGCAAAATTGGTATTCAACAGCGTTCTCCTCAGTGTCAATTCCCTCACCCGATACATAATTCCGAACTGTAGAAGAATACGAGCTTTTATGTCCTTAAGATGCCCCTCCTTCCAAGACAGAACTTGGTCACAACATGAAGGCCAAGCTACTTCCAGATTTTTACCCAATCAATTTGTTCTGATCCAAACCAAATTCCATTATCAATGATTGATCAATTCCGAATAACCACGATGGTATGCCACCAGAGCTATATCATCCGCATAAAGTATAAATTTAACCGAGGGATCAATTTTTGCGATGTCATCAATGAACAGGTTAAAAAAGAGGGGGCCAAGTAATGATCCTTGGCACACCCCCTTCTTCAACTGTCTTACCGAGGAACATATTTCTTCCATTTGAACATATTGTACCCTGTGACAGAATAAATCTTCAAGAATCTTTACCAAAGAGTCAGATATTCCAATACGATCTAGTTTTTTAGCAAAAGACTATGTTCAACACTGTTAAACGCCTTTGATAAATCCAGAAAAATTTCAGCCACAAAATTTTCCTCGTTCAGTTTTTGAACAGTGAATAGATGTAAATCAACAGCGACAAAAGCGGTTGAGCGTCTCTTTATAAATGCATACTGAAAGTCTGAAAATAATCTCGATTCCAGGACATATGGTATTTGAGCATATATTTTCAAACAGCTTAGCGAACAGGGGAACAAAGCGATGGGCCTGTAACTCTGTTTATGGTGCTTTTCCCTACCTTTAAAAATTGGCATGATTCTTGCAGCTTTAAACTTGCTAGGTACCATGCCGCTAACATGTTAAAAAGAACCCAAGTTATAGGTTCCAAAAAGAGGTCCTATATTTTAAATAGGAGTTTAGGCTTAAACGCGTAGGACATTAAGGGGTACGCCAAAACAATGAATAATGGCGGAAAACGGTACAAAGGTGTTAACAATGTAAAAGACGAGCCAAAAGTTTTGTTCACGTTTTAATTAATGTACATTGTTAATATTAAGAGTACAATTAATGGAAATGAGCTGCCAGGATATATGCAAGTGAAAAAAGGTTGGGAACCGCTGCATAGTAAAATATGCATTTACACGTCGGACGACCAATTCTACATCAATCTCTTGAGATCATGTGTTTTCATACATCATCATTTTCGGTACATTGCTGAGAAATTTATTAGTGTCTCTTAGTGTATGGTTAAACACATCCTACAAACAGCACGTGTTTAAACTATGGTTCAACCCTGCTTGCATTTCGGCATTTCCTTACAGTTGTGACTATTAAAAAACATGAACATCTGAAGTTGTCAACCTTTTCGGTACCGGTACTGTAGTAGTTGTCCCCCTTTCTTGTATAAAACGGATGGTTGTCACGTGTGCACGTTGGTGGGGGAGGAATGGGGAAGGAAGAAAATTGTTTCATGTCGAGTCCTCACATCACGTGACTTCAGCCTCTGCCCTATTAGTCCTGGCATCCACTACTAAAAACCATTCTATTCTGGGCACTTAACCCTTTGATTGAATCCGACGGTACGATTGTCTTTCCGTTGCCTTTTTTAAATTTTATTGCGACAGCAAATCTCTCAGCATAAGAAACGAAAGGGAGAAAAAAAGAAACTCACCAACTGCCAATTACATTTCATATATATTCTACGATAAGAATCCGGTGAAAATAAAACTGCCCATCTAGCAGAATGTGTGCCACCCAAAATGCACAACACTTTAATTTTTTTATCTTCTTTTTGTGTTTTTTGGTTAACAAACATATTGTCAAATGCAAATTCAATAGAAGACGTTTAGAAACTATATTAAAGGGTGACTATTTTATTTTTTTATAAAAAAGAATCTTTAGTACAGTATGCAAGCATACATATAGGATACATATATGGTATACATGTAGTATGTATAGCTGTATAGCTACAGATAATATTCTACTCTAATACTAATATCATCTATGATGAAAGTTTTATCCATTTAGGAAGTAACGCCATCTAGCATTAAAGTAAGATATAAACAAACCCTGGCAAGCAATTCAAATAATAATATTCTGGGGTTAAAGCCCCCATATATTAGAAGAGTTAAGGGAATATAATAAAAAAATCGTTAAATTCGTGTATTTAACTACATTTCACTTGTAGCACAATCTGTATGTTTAGAAGCTAAATTAAATGGTCATTAACTCATTATATTTCATGTTAAGTTATTTTCACATTATATTGTACTAATTTATATCTACAAATTGTATCATCATCTATAGAAGAAAATTTAATTTATGGAGAAAGTAACCCCGTCTAAACCAACTATAAACTATAACTCTGGCGGACAATTCAAATAATTCTATTTACCATTTGCTTTTTTTTCTTAAATAACTTTTTTAAATTTAAAAAAAAAATTTTAATACCCAAAATTACAAATTTTGTACGCTCAAAACCGCGTTTATGAAAACCGCGAATAGCGAAAAATAACTGTAATTGTTTTAATCTCTGTTTTTAGGCTTTTTTACTACTGAACAGTACAAATCACCGAACTTTATAGTACAAAAATTATGGCATACAACGTCTAATAAAAGCTGAGCTATTGTAATGAAATACAATGAAAGTACAACAAAACTTTAAACAAAATTTCAATAGTTGTACAACGCATTTAACGTACTCGTACTGTAAATTACTAAACTACGTTGTGGTCTGAATTCATCCAATCGTAAGAGTACATCATAATCACATGATTGTGAATGAATGCCATCTAAATTTTGCAATATAGGCATACTGATAAATTGCTAAACTAATTTTAAGTATATCTTTAAATAGATAGAAGAATTGAAACAGTTGGATAAATACAATGCTAAAAGATAAGGATTTTTAATGACAAGTAACAGTACTATTAATGTACTGAACATATTCTAAATAATACCGACTTTTTTTTTGCATGGTGTGAATGTAAATACAACGCTCTTAAAAAATACTGAAAAAAATTAGTTCACGAAAACAGGCTGAGTTTATTTTTAGGTGGGAAAAACTAATTCTACACTTTTGTTACGTGACAAGACAAGACCCTAAAAAAATTGCATGTTTTTTTTTACCAATGAAACTTTTCGCTTGGTTGTTCAATTTTGTTGTTAATTGATTCTCTTAATACAAGAGAAATATGAAGAAGTGCTTATCAATTCTTGTAATAATTTAATAAAAAAAAACAAAACGTTTGTGTAACAAGAACAAGTTGACCAATGATGATGATGATACAGGGTGATTCAAAACTCAGCGATCATATAGATAGTATGTGTTTTATTCTTAATATGTTCATGCCTATGTCATTTTTTTCATGCACAATTACTGGTTCTATGTCACATTTCAGTTTGACGGAATATTCAATGTAACGGTTTACTTCATTTTCGTATGAGTTTCAGTATTAAATTTTGGAATTAGATTATTTAATGACTTTGATGTGTTCTGGGTAAATTTTATATAAAAACAAATTTATTTAAACAAAGTAAATAGTTTGTGTCGACCTTCGATTAGTCAAATTCAGTCATGTGAGAATCAGTCAGTTTTTTTCTCTAAACTGGATTCTTCTGGCGAATTCTCTTGATTTCTATCATCTGAATGATTTGTTTCTATTTACAATGATTATGGTATTGGTTGATGTGATAAGGTTAGTTGTTATTGTCTAATATATGTATGTTCTAGATAGACAATAAAATGACTTCAACTGTAAGAACTTTGCAACCGCTGTGACCTATAGATGATATAATAATAATAAAGTCTTCTGAATACAGTATAGTGAATTGAATACACTATAGTTTACAACCTTTTTGCGTAATTTGCAACCTTGATGTGAAACTTTTGTGATTGCTGCACAAAAACAAATGCTTCATGTTTAATTACATTGGAATATCGAACAATTGCTACAGTTATGTTGTGTATGGGCTCGTACTTATGTATATTGTACATTCACAATATACCTAAGTACGAGCCCAGGGTTCCTATAGTTATCAATGACTATGTAAGCTACAGTATTGTTTTGACCTACTTCTACCCGAAGAGGGTTGCTAACAAAATTACATCCCAAAAAGCAGTGTTGACAACTCAAAAACACAAATGTGCAAAAGAAAAATAAAATAAGTGTGGAGCAAGCAGGAAGCCACGAGCAAAATTTGCGACTGCTGATGGTGTTGATGGCGAAGAAGTTGGAAAAGATGACGATGGATGAATGAACCAGGTCAGACAAGAAATTAGCAGAGGATCATTCGATAGTCCTACTACTGGAGGATTCAGAACCCCAAAATTAATGAATGTTGAGGTTTTACAAAATAAAAAAAAAGAGGTGAAAAATACCAACAACTCTTGTTCATCGTGTTGTGTTCATAGTTGGCATAAGGCCCAACTACACACGACACCAGAATGGCATGAATCATTAACGAATCGAATTCGAAAATTCAAAACTGTGTACTGAAGAGTAGACTACAAATACGAAAAGTTTAATTCAACGATTAAATTTCAATGGTGATATTATCTCCACATAGCCAGACATTAGAAAGGAAATTGTAGTGTAGCTTAGCTTTAGTTTTTAAAGCGTGAATTTTGTTTGAACTGATTTGTTTCAATGACAGTATTAATGGGTATGAAATACGATGTGTGATTTTTAACAAGTTGTCTTCTTTAGGTTAAAAAAAGAGTGTTTTCAAGTTTGTGTAATAAAAATAAGTCAGGTCTATGTGTGTATATGTATGTATGTATGTGTATATGTGTCAATAACGCCGTTTAGCCCCGTTTTGTACTACTAGATGGCGTTGTTGATTCCAGTTTGTGCTACTAGATGGAGATGGTTGGTTGGTGTTTAACTTTCCATAATAATAACACTTTCATTTAGTTGGTTGGTTACGTCATACTGCATAGTGCAATGTACCAAAAAACGCATACAACGAAAACCGTATAAGTTCTTCGCATAAATCTAAAACCGCATAAGTTCAATGTAAAAAATCGCATATATAAATAAATCAATCGAAAATTGCAGAAATCAGAAATGGAATTACTCAAAACTCGCATAAATTAAATATCGTATTACTCCACGATCGCATAAATTTCAATTCGCATAATTCAAAATTTGCTTGAATCAAAATTTACATAACTCGAAATTCGCATAAATCGAAACGTGCAAAAATCAAAAACGGAATTACGCATAAATTGAATATCAAATTACTGGAAGTTTGCATTAATTTTACTTCGCATAAATCAAAATTCGCATAAATATGGATTCTTTGCATTATGTATGTACATACAGTATATCTGTATATGACGGTATATAAAAAACTAACTTATGCTTAAAAAGCATTTTTAATGTACAGTAGGCGTATTGTTTTTAAATTTTGAGACGACTAGACTTTCTCGATTAATTTTGCTTTATACAGCATTACGAAAGAAAACTAAAGATCATTGAAACCTCAACAATCACGGAATTTCGCTCCAAACTCACACAGTACGTGCGTAGAAATAGAATAGCTATCTATGTTGGAAGTTCCAACGTGAGTTGGAACTCATGAACATGCGAATTACATGACATTCTTTGAGCTGACATGGTCAATTGAGTTGTCCGAATCGTTTAGTATGATTGCACGCATACGTTTGCCACGTTGAAAAACATGACTTTTTTCCTCGACCCTCCATCATTATATTTGCTCTCGGTAGTGCCGTTTGTTTTCTCGTTATTTTTTTTACTAATTGTTGGGGAGTCCCTGGGTCTGGGTGGGTGGATGTTGTTTCACCTGGGGCTCTAAAAAAATAATAAAACATAGACTACTAAAACTTAGCAGTTGTCTCCCTCTTTTTTTCATTTCATCCTACGAAAGCAATAAGGTTCACGACCAACTTCCTGAATAACCACACCAGCTAAAATATCACTACGAGAGAATATTTACTTCGGTGTTATTTCACACGCAAATTTAGTAGTTAGGTTCCTTAAGTCGTTCCTTACGGACGAGCGTTATCGCCCGCCAGAAACGAAGTGAAACAGTATGAGCAATGAAACATGCAAATTCACCCACACACAAGAAATTTTAGGCTCAAGCATCTACTGGAAAAGTCATGTTGTCGTTTATCTTCGGCTAGAAGTGGCTCTGTGCAATGCACGGTTTTAATTGAAACAAGATTTGAATTTTTGAAGGTTTCGTTTCATTAAAATGTCGTTATGTATCACCGCTGCATTGACACGCGTTCCGAACCATGCGTTCAGGACCATGATGCGTTCTCACAGAGATGAAGATTAATAGAGGGAGCTGAAGAGGGGGCTATTCTTAATAAGAATTAGAAAGGATCTTTGCTTATTGCGATTACTACATCTTTGGCTCGCTTAAAAATCTTCTGAAAGATCGTTGCTTTGCCTCGGATGACGATTTCAAATGTGAGTTCACACAATGGTTCCGATCACAGGACCCAGAATTCTTCAAAAATGATATTTATTACCTAATGGAATATGTATCTACAAAATTATGTAGAATATGTGTAATTCAATGCAGAAAGAAAAAAATTTACGATTCTGCATCTTTTCAGTTGAACGCACCTTATAAAAAGTTCTACAAGTTTGCTACATCCACTATAGCCAAAATTGCATATCGACATACCATTACAATTACCTAAAGGTTCATTAACTTAAATATAAACTAAACAAATTAATAATTAATCTACTACTGTACGTAATCAACGGGTTTACCACATCAGCGAAAACAATGATATTTACGGGGAAAGCAGGTGAATGTGTCCAAGCAACATGAGTTAAAATCACGAACTGCTACTTGAGAAAAACTTGTCATTGTTGACGGACATGCGATTAATATATTTGTATACAGTATGGTGTGTGTGTGGTAATGGTAACCGAAAAAATGAAATATAAAGTTTATTAATATTGAATTAATTTATGTCTCTATTAATGCTATTATGTGTGGGGTGCCATATGTTTTGAAGAAAGGTTTAGGTTAGTTAAATAAACAAAACATACTTCAAACAAAAACAGATCGTGCCATTTTTCCTCGTGCTCTAATATTTTCTAATTTTGTAGCGTATAATATTCTTTGTCATTCGTAATTAAACAAATTAAAATACAAAATTAAGCTCAACATAACTGATGCTCGTCATAATTGAGGAAGTTTTGTTTCATGCGTCTGGTGATATGCGTCGTTCTATGAAATTCATTTCTATGATATGCGTTTCGTGTGCGTTCAATGAGATGGTGCATAACTGAAAAAAAACTTTTTGATCACTGCATTTTTCTGCCACGTGTGACTCAAGTGTTGACCCTAAAAAATTGTCCGATGTTTTGTTTTTTTTTCAATTTACGCGTTAATTTATGCAATATTTTTCGAAGACCACAATTTTCGCATAAATCAAGGATTATTGTACAACGTATAACAAATTTGCATTCCTTCAAACATCAACAATGGTTGTATGCAATTAGATATTTCTTCATGTTTGTAGTTAGACTAGCTGAATTACCCGTGCTTGACAAGGGGGGGGGTACATCTGTTTGTAATAAAAGTGGAATGTTAATTAGTGGATGCTCGTGTCACTTATATTAAAGCAATTTTAAATATACGTGTAGATTTTTTAATTTATCTGGAACAATGATTATTAAATCCAATTCAAGAGTGAGAATATACTGTATTTACAATATATGCTCGTGTAAAAGTCGAATTGTTTCAAACAATTGAAGACTTGCCCGGAATAATGTTGCATGTAACAATTCATAGTTTTGAGTAAATTGCAAAAGAAGTAAGTCTTCAGCAACACATTGATTGTCACATATTAGGTGCCCAATTTCGAAGTGATATATGTATGTTTTAGGCAAGAATAAGTTTGTCTACGACAGTACTAGCTCGGCCCATATATGAGGCACAGTTTTCCATAATAATCTCAATATTGAATTTTTGTAACATACAACGTTAATCCGGACAAGCCTTCAATTTTTTAAAGTGTAATTTATGGGATCGACTATTACACGGACAGCCCTTTTGAGGAGCTGAAATTCATGCTTTGATTTGAGTCCACAATTTAATTAGAAGAAATCCAATTGATGTATAAACCAATAAAATAAAATATAAACTAATAATCATAAACAAGATGTTGTTTACACAAAATGTTAGAGAAAGATTAAACCTCGACTGTAGAACTTTATTTGTGCGATATTACATTACTATTTACATGAATGCTACGTGTGTACTAAGTACAATACCATATCCTAAGGCTGCAAGAACGTTATAGGTCGATTTACGAGTACCGGTACATACGACATATGAAAATATACTAATTTGTTTTGGCCAAAAATTGAAGAGTTTATTTCCAAAACGTCTTAAATCTGAAAATACAATTTTTCAGGAAACAAGTTTTTTGTTAATATTTATTAGACCATGGACTATGCATACAAACGTAGCTTTTAAGTACGGTATGCTTTTCAGTAGGAAATAATCAGGTTTGAGTCTTGAAAATAACATATTTGGAATCAGCGATGCACAGATAGTTGTCAGAGCCTCTTATCTCAAAAATGATTAAAATGGAGATAAGTCGTTTTGGAAATAAGCTTTTCAATTGTGGATCTACTTTTACATGATATCGAATATTATACATTATACAGTTAGTTGTTTGCTTGACATTCTGTTAGGAAACATTAATGTTTTTGAGCAAATTTTAACAATCACATCAAGTAACAATTTCTACTTTGGAAAAATGACTAATAATTACTGGTAAATTTCATGCTTCACTAACATCAATTTATACCCACTATTCATACGCCCTTTAAGGACTCGTTGCACTATTGAACGTTTGGTGATCCATCCATTTAAATGTTCGTGTTTCACAAGGACTAAGTTAAATTGAACTTGTACAGTATAAAGGGAAACAACTTTTCAAGAATAAAACAAACAAAACTAGAATTCGGCTATAAAGTCTAGTTTTATCCGATGTGCCAAGTTAGTGACACCAAGTTTCTCAATGTTGGCAAATACAAACCAACACTGCAAGAAAATCGCTGTCGTTTACACCTTCGTAAATCACTATTCCAACCACTTATTCTTGCTACATCTAAAACCAAAAACTTTCTATAACATTTTATAGTTAGCTCTACTAATCCTAAGTTATACGTGTCCCGAGTCGTTTCGAACAGCTGTCATTACCAACGACCGATTAGTAGAGGAATGTGATCGTCTCGTCCCTAAACTCGTGCACTTATCTCTACCTCTTCTTGTTGTTTTTTTCTGCTTCTTTTGTGTTCGCAATTATTTTTAAGCACTGCTCATTTAGTTTATCGTCCTGCTCTTCACTTCGCCCTCGTGACAAACGGCCACATCTGATGACACTCTTCTCTTTCCAAAGCACCATCCTCATCATCGTCGTCATCGTGGTGCTTCGATTCAAAACAAGTCTTTCTCTTTTCTCTTCAACATAAGTCGTTCTTTGTCGTCTTCTTTCTTGGTCGCCTTTTCGCTCCGAGTTAAAAACTTCTTGGTTCCACTGTCTGAGTCGCACGGTCGATTGACGAACGTGCCAATTTAAAAGTGCTGAAAAGCGACTCGATTTGCAGTTATTGGCGTCGTAAAGCAGCGGTTTTTTTTTGGTTTTTTTACATTCTTCCCAAATAACACCGAACCATCGTCTCAGTAAAATAAATGCATAGTGCGTTGAAAATTTGAATAATTTTTGTCGATGAAAAATCTTGTGTCTTTCAAATAGTTGCACCATTTGAGGATTTTTTATTTATCATTAATATCTCTACTAACTAACCAGTGTAAATATCTGGTAATTTACTTCTTATGGTAGTGATGAGAAGCTTAAACTTAAATTCATTTTCGATGCTTTTGAAAGGGTTTTTGAAGGTCATAATGCCCCGTCGAGTTATCTAGATTCTAGGGTCCATGTCAATATTAAATGTTGGAAAAGTGAAACATACAATATGTTTTCTGATGTGATGTCTTTCACAGTTTACACTCAACTCACTTCATTCCCTCACACAATCAATCACAAATGAAGCACATATAGAGCTTATAATAAAAATAGGTCAACACATTTATTAGTTAATTACAGTGGTTTTCAAAATTAAGCATCTGTGAACATTGTAATTAAATCAATTCGTTTTTTGGAATCTCATGCATCAAAAAGTAAAGATATTAAGGAGAAGGAAGTCTGAAAATCCTTATTGGTGACTATATGTCTGGACTAGGCCTACAGTACTTTTAAACCTCAGAAAACATAACGTGTTTATGTTGAATTGGATAGTAATACAATATGTACAGTGCATATGAAAATACGCAAATCATGTACAATTCGATCGAATTAGGTTGTTACTTTGCGTTATTCCCAAACAAACAGACAGGATGAAAAAAAAATGTTATTGATGCCATTATAAAACAAACACTGTCACAAGAAGAAAACCCTGCAAGTGTCATGTTTGTTCTTTATAATATTTCAGCATGCTTTAGATAAATCACTTACAAAACGTGTTTTCAGCGAATATTTCCCTACTGTGATAAACATGATGTATCTCCAGTAAAAAAACAAAAAACTTTAATGATAATTTTTTACCTTACTAATCACGTCGACCTTTATCATCCCACGATTGTTTAGCTTTCCTTCTACGTGTTTAGCTTTGTCATGTTTTTTCTACCTATCATTTCTGCCTGACGAAGTCTCGAGGAGGAAGGGGTAAAAGTCATGGAAGTGTGTAATAGGTCTAATGTAAAATAATGTAAAAAAGATGGTAGGATGAAAAAGTTCTTTTTGTGAGAATTGTTTACTGGTGATAAACCACAATGCATCTTCGTTACATATACCCATGTCTAATTAATCTTTTTCTCATTGTTGCTGTTGACAGGTTACCTCCGCAGTACGTCTATCCATCGCCTTACATCGCCTCTCCGGGCCTGATGCCTTTACCACACACTCCTATTTCGCCAGCCGCAGCAGCCGCAGCGGCCGCCAGCCAGTTCTACGACTACCCGGCTGCTTACGCCAGTCAATACGCCAATGGTTTCGACGCCTACCCGTACCCGTCGGCCGCGGCAGCACCCACCGCGTCGAGCTTTGTCTCACCCGCGGGTTACACGTACACGCTGCCACAGCCGGTGCCATCAGGCGCCGCTCCAGGCCCGTTTCCTCTGCCCTATTCGGCACAACCTCAAATCCAAGAAGCCAGGATGCAGTAAAAAGTCGTCGATCGATCGATCGATCGATGACTTCACCCACCGGACAAGAGCCGTGACATATATAAAAAAAGAAAAAAGCCATGTTTTTTTTTGTTGTTGAAAAAACAAACAGCATCAAAGTGAACGCCAGCATCCGGTGGATTCTTCGGTTCCTGTTCCTAAACTTTCGACAAAGTGCACCGTGAGGAGCTGGTGTATAACCCCAGTAAGGTTTAACACCATTTTCGTGCCGATTTTTACATCATCATCCTTTTTTTTTTCAACTGGTTAATATTTTCTAAGTCTATTTATTGTTCTAAAAAATTAAAAACAAAACTTCTTTTTAACATGATCAATTAGTCTGCAACGCTTTGTGTGGAACGTCAAAATGCACGTTCGAAAAAGTGTGGATCGTTTTGTTCGAATTTTAAGAACAACGTGAGCAGTGCAACTTTATCGCCATTGAAATAGGTAATTTGCCTACTAGAAAATATGAAAAGTGCGCCACTATTATGCTTCAAATCAGTTTTATAAAAATAACCAAAACTTTACATGTACGCAACTACTGAAACCTATTTCAAACACCAATGGCCAATATTAAACCAGCGCTGATATTATACTGTATAACCAATAATGATAACAATAATTTACAGAACAATTTTTTTTTTTAATATTTTATTCACTACTTTGCAATTCTGCATTTATATATTTATCTCCGATTATTGCCATGTGGGCCTAGCTTCTTATTAACTAAATTTCAAACAAGTTAAAGTTCCATGTAATGTGCACTGAAGAAAACGTATCAAACGACAAGTGAACTTTTCAACGGATGAATGAAAGAAATTTGTACATTTTTTGAATGAGAAAAAAGTGGTGCATTTTCGTTACGTACGAAAATACAAGAACTTTTACAGACGGATTTTTATTCTATATATTAAAAAAACCTAAACAAATAAAATAGTGATCGGAGTCAAAGTTCGTGGAAAAGAAAATGGGAGTCCGCCTACACGACTGTGATTCGAATGCGTTCAGCCAAGGGAGAAAACACCGAGTATTGTCACTTTTATATACGTGTATCTCAATGAACATATATATGACAACACTTTGCAGGAGTATCTGCGCTAACCAGGATCAATATCTACAGTGGCATGCTACATAAAAAAACCACGTTATAAATGGTTAATATAGCATGGACAAACATGTACGATTGAAACTGAGTAAGCTGTTAACAAACATGTTAACATTCAACAAGCTAACTCTTACTTTACTAGTCTACAGGATAGTTTAAAGCTAGTTGAAATTAACAAACTCTATAGGCTAGTCATGCTTTTACACTAGACTTTACCCTAGTTTACTTTTTATTAAGTTTACGCAGGTACTAGATAAAGTTATTATTTATAGTAATAATCTAGTTCTATTATACTCAAGAATACGATTAAGCTTCAGTTCATAGGTGCAGAACCTAATTTGAGCTGGAAATATTTTTTCTCCCTTGGCAACTTTGATTACTATATGTTATTATAAAATGCTATTTAAGTAAAAAAAAAAAAGAATATACTATTTTTTATTTATTTATTTAAATAATAATATTGTATAAAAAACAACTTCCTGACGCCCTTTAACATATATACTATTATATACAAACTATATATTAACAGTAGTCGTTAAGTAGTAGTTAATTAACGTTATTCATATTCAATGTTAAGAAGATCGATTGCTCAAATTGTTAGAAAAAAGTAAGTCGATCATGGAAAAACGAACGGATAGTTTGAACTCATCTTTATTCAAAGTATATCAAAGCCTGTATTTGTGCTTGAAAATAGTCACACGACGTCATTGGTGACTATAATG
>JAQIWH010005885.1:0-13796 GCA_034695005.1 Cryptops parisi | reverse complement strand
GAAACTTGAAGTCGTTGAAGGCGAAACTGAGGGACATCTGCCCAAATAACAATGCCGTATGAGAGAATTGAAACGATTTTAGATTTTATAAACAGAATTTTTTCTCTACGGTTTAAAGTGTTTTTTAGTAATTTAGCAAGATGGATGTTTCTATTGATAGAGCAAATCAATTTTTCGATATGGAAAGCGAAATTTAAATTAGCATTGAACCATATACCTAGTATCTTGATTGGCTGTTGTTCGAAGGGGTATGGGTTGGTAAGAGTAAGTCTCTTCGTTTTAAGTGAATTGAGGACAAGACCGTGACTGGTTCCCCACTGAGAAATAATTTGAAGATCTGATTCGATAAATCGATTGATAATATGGGACTCAAAGCGTGGGTAAATGTAAATTAAAATATTATCGTCCACATAAGAGTAAAGAATTCCATTAAGGTTCAAGTCGTGAATCTCGTTAGCGACCATAAAATAGAATAATGAAGCGTTGGGACTACCTTGTACGACGCCGTGACCAGAGGATGTCTCAGAGTCAGGAAGATCTCTGATCAAAAAAGTGCGATTAAGAAAATAATTATTAAGAATGTTTAAAGTATTGAAAGAAATGCCGAGTCGTAAACAAGACAAAATAACTGACGCTCTATTCAGAGTGTCAAAGGCTTTAGAAATGTCTGTCAATATAAGGGTGATATTGAAGAGGCATGGGCGGTAATTGATAGTGAGGTAATGATATAAAGCTAACAAGAGATAAAGACAAGACCTCCTAGGGACTGTCCCATAAGTATGGTCGTGACAAGTTTGCCGAGCCACCGCCCCAATCTCGTCAAAGAGGATCCTATCAAAAACTTTCGCCAAGAAAGAGAAGGAGGCGATAGGTCGGAAAGACAAAAAACTGTCAGCAGGACCACCTTTAAACAAAGGAAAAATAGAGGCTTTTTTGAAGCGAGCTGGATAGACAGAATTTTCTCTGATTAGCTTAATCAGAAATTCAACAATAGTAGGATACGAGGTTGGAAGATTTGAGGCAACAGCACTATTTAGAATGTCATTAGAAAAGGTCCTCTTTTTATCAGCTTTTTGAATGGAGTCCAGAATCAAAGTCTTGTCGACAGGAGAAACCGCGGAACATTGTGAAAGCAAAGGTAGGCTTAGAGGACTAAACGGAAGATTATTAGTATGGACTGGATTATTGCACCATTGCAAATAGGGGAGAGACAAGTCAGGAGATAATGAGACTGGAGTGGAGCGCTTCTCATGTTTTATAAACTTCCAAAGGAAATTATGTTTAATGAGGAACTCGCGTTTAGCGTTTCTCACAGAATGCTTATAAATCTTTTTACAGTTGTTAAGTATTGTATGATTATCGACAGAAGGTACTGATGTGAAGTGAGAAAAGGCAATGTTAACCTGTTGTTTTAAGCCCGTTAAGGTATTGGACCACCAGGACTTATGGTAAGATTTCAAATTGCTGATTTTGTCAATAATTAATCCATTCTGCAACAAGAGATCGAGAATTTGTGAATAAAGAATAGAGACAAATGAATCAACGTTGTTGTTACAATCATGAAGCCAAATAAGCAATTTAGAATAAATAAGTGAATCAACGGCACACCAATCGACTAATGAATAATTTAGGCGTTCAATGGAAGAAATGGAGATTGAAGCATAGGTAGGAATAATATTAAAATGACAGATGATCAAGACATGATCTAATTTGTAGACTGGTATAGGTACAGCCTTAATAAATTCGATATTGATATGGACAAAAACCTGATCAATAGTCGAGGAATAATTAGTAGCATAACGGGTTGGAAAATCTATAACGGGAAAACAATCGAATCCGGAAAGGAAGGATATCAAAGAAGAACTGTAATTACTGGGAGGACAAAATGGAAGGTTGAAGTCTCCTAACAAAATAAGATCACCGTTTAAACAGAAATTGTGACTTAAGGTATCAATGAGAATATCAGGGGGAATATACGTTGGGCGATATACCAAAATGATGTTTAACTGAGAATAACAACTACAGGCAACAGTTACATGAATAATTTCCAAACCATCGTTAGAATAGTTATCAATGAAACTAGAGACGAGATGACTACGACATAAAATAGCAACTCCGCCCCCTCGAGTGGAGCGGTTGCATAAAAAGGTTTATTATTTTAATTTTATTTATAAATATTACTTTAGATTTTTATTTTTAGTTGTCTTTGAAAACGTTTTGGTTTGAACTCATTCTTGAACTCGAGTTTACTGTACAGTGTAAGTTACACTATAAACCAGCGTTTCCCAAAGTGTGGGTCGTAAGCTAATTTTTGGCGGATCGCAAAAGTTAAATTAGAATGAAAAGTTATTTGTTTTTAATTTGCTTAGTTGTAGTAAAATGCACCAATAAATAACTATTTTAGTCCCTTCCGATTTTCACAAACACGTAAGCTAGATGGGTCCCAATGTTTGATACTATGTGAAGGTGGGTCCTTAAATGTTTGGGAATCCCTGCTATTAACCATAGGAAAAATAGAACAAAATAATGAAAACTATATAAGTTATTTTATTTGTGTTTGGTATATTTTTATTAATGTTTATCAATTTCAACAATTTTTAGTGGTCTAATTTTTAAATTCCATAAACATACAGCATCTATCATCAATTAGCAATTTGCATTTCGCGCCTTAAAGATTATTGGTTGGTTGAGAAAAGTGGGCCGGCGATCTTGAAGCTTAATGTAATGCTCGTGGCGCCATCAAGCGACAGAATATGTATTTTTTGGTGGTATACATCAACCGATATCGGCTAAAGTACTCGATACTTTCGATATTTCGGTAATATCGGACACATCTTGGGAAGCACGTGATGGTGACCAATGTGAGATGCCGTCTATTATTTATTTGACTGTCGTGTTGTTTTCCAGTGTTTATAACAAATGCAATTGACTAGTGCGAAGAACACGAGAACGAAATCTAACCAACTATGAAGCTACAGCTATTTAATTGCGTTGTCATCTTATTCGTAGGACTCGTCTCTGCAAACCCGTCACTGGTAGGTATACAGTAGTTATGTGGTTACTTCAAATTTTCGGTGTTTTGATTTTACTGGCGATTTTACTGTGGGTTAGATGCAGTTGATTGATAAGATAATGGGCGAAGTACTGAACGTCCTTTTTCGAGCAGTTTTGTAATTCAGCATATGAAGCCTGTAATAGTATAGTGAATTCATCAACAGTTATATTTTTCAGTAGTTAACGTTTTGTTAATGGAATGCAAAACAACATCGTCTGTCACGCAGACGATGTTGTTATGATGAGGTTAATGTCATATGACAGAGAAAGCAGCTGGGGACGTATTTAATAATGTGTTCTTGATACTCTTAAAATATAATGTAAATGATTAATTAGAAATATAACTATAACGTATTGAATACTCAATACTTATAGTTATGAGTTAGAATGCTTAAAAACTTATCAAGTCACGCGCAGACGATAAATCACAGACATTGGACTACAACTTTTAAGTAGCGAGTGATGCTATGTAGTAACTATTCGACATTTTCACTGAGTAATATATAACCTACAGGGTGTTTCAAACGTCCACATTTTTTAGTATATTAGTAGGATATGTAACACGTAGTTGAAATTATAAATATTTTTTGTCAAACATTCTTAAAACAATATCTGGATAAAAATAGTATCTGTGATTAGATTGGTTTAGATAGAGAGTGGAAGTGGAGATATTTGGGGCACCCTGTATATATGAACAAATTAGGTGGGGATGTGGCTTACATAGGTATATTGTACATTGTCCATAAATATTTTTCTTTCTGTTAAGCATATTTATTATTTAGCTAAGATTTCTGTTGATGATATGATATATTATTAAGTTTTTATATATTGTTTATGCGTTTCCATTTATTTTTATTTATATATGCAGTTCCAGTTTTCTGAAGAATGTGAAACGAGCGCTTATCCACCACCATCTGAGTAAGCATTTCCTGTATAAAAGTTTTCTGGAAAATATATATTTGTAAATAGCTTGTATACAGCATTTTAATTATATGGGTTTTTGTGATAAATTGTTACCACATAATATATATTTAAAACAGATACTTTAACCATATATCAAACCTTGTGATTTTCCACAAAAAAAATATACATGAGATACAAATAAAATTGTTGGTTTTTTTTTACACTTTTTTGCACAATATTTTCAGAGGAGTGGTAACAAATTCAATTAGTGGACCCTGTATATCAGCTAGTAGAATATAACTGATTCGGAACCAATAATCAGCACATCAATGGTTCAGATAACAAAGAAACTGATAACAAAACATCAGCAGTTTAATTGACAAATTTTCTTTTGTATTTATGTTATTAATATTTATTTATTTATTTTATGTTGTGTCTAAATGCTGAGTCACTAGCATTGGATAATGTTAATACTGATGACACATTTCTTCATGAACCTGAGCGAGTTCCTTCTGTATCAATCATATTTTTTACTCATTCACATATTAGTCAATTTAGTGTATATTATTTGTTAATTAGTACATATTATTCTGTCTGTCCCAATATATGATATACATTTGGCTGTTTTGTTTGTTTGTTTTTTTGTCCTAAAATATGGTACACATTTCTCACAGTATGTTGACTACAATTAAAAATTGATGTGATTTTCATAAATTTATAAAGATATTCTGCATTGTTTCATTTACTCATATGCTCACTATGAATATTATAGATTTGTGATTTATTATACAGGGTGATCTAAAAGTAAGGGCTTGAGTAGGTTGTCGAGCATTCGCTGTAGCAAAAGCTCTTATATTCTATTTCGCTTTTCAACCGTCAAATTATTTTTGTTGAATGTGTTTACATTATGTGAAGGTTAATTTTCTAAAGCCATAGGTTCATTATTGCAGTCGCACGCAACCAGTGTCATTTATAATTGCACGCATTTTGACATGACATCATGACACTGTCTCAAAAAATAAATAAATTGAAAATTGCATAAACTAACTCACTTATCAGAAAGAGCTCCACTTTTAGATTATTATAAGCCAATAAAAACATATTATTTTTAAAAACTGTCCATATTCGGAAAGTTTTATATGAAATGTATACCATATCTTGAGACAATGAGTAGCTGAGTTTTTCAAACATGAACAACACTATGTAACAATACGTTTTATTCATAGGAATAAAATACCTACATATGTTGTCAATTTGAATTTACCCCCACAAGAACGATGGACTAAATTGGTCCAACAGAAAAGGAATGATGTAAGTATTTTGTTGATAATACTATTTATATAAACTTTCACATCAATTAAAGACTTCGTACGTTGCGCTCTATGTACTTGAATGAACGACTACATCCACTTTTGAAAGAATTACAGGTTTGGTTTAATAATTGTACTAATAATAATTCATAATTGTAATCGTTTTTTGATTTTGTAGATTGTCAACTTGTTGGCGTTGGTGAAAAACATTTCCGCAACGTTTTTTCATGGAAATCTTATTAAAATAGTGGATTATTTTTTGGTGAGTGTACAACGATTTGTTTATGATTTGACACTCATTTTGTTTCAGTCATTAAAACAATGCCCATATTTGTTTTCATTCTATTTTCATTTTATTTCAGCCTAAGTTGGCAAAGACGTTGCCGTACCCATTTTATGATGAATTAAACGGGATAGCCAACGCAACTGGTTTACCATTAGGTGTGCTATTTAAATTTAATGGTTAATCAGTTGGGGCACTTATTATTTTTTGTTAAAATAATAAATAATTTATATTTCCTTTATAGGTGAAATAACGCTGTACAATATTTTTTACGAGATTTTCACTGTGTGTACATCTATCATTGCACAAGACAAACAAGGTAGGAGGAAAAATTTCAATCACCAGACATAACTTCACTTTCCTAGTTTTTAGATGTTTGTTTGATGAACGAATGTTCTATTCCAGGAAAATTGTATCATGCACGGAACATGGATTTTGGACTACTCATGGGGTAAGAATGATATTTATACAGGGTGTTCTTAGTCAAATTTCAACCATATATATATTATGCATCAAAACAAAGCAGCTCATATAAACATGGATCCAGAAATGCTTTTTTTTTCTGAGACTAACAGGTCCAGGTGACATCACGTAAACGCATAGGTTTATTGTCTCATAATTGTTATAGGTATGCATTTTTGGACCCATGTTTATGTGGACGTTTTGCTTTGTTTTGATGCATAAAGTTTGCGGTTAAAATTTGACGACGTTTCAGGAACTTCTGTATATCTTTACTTGTTTTTGTGTCTTAATATTTCTATGTTTGTTGGTTGTTATTCGAGCCAAACTGAAACTGTTTTCGTATCTCGTAGACGTTGTGTGATGGATGATATTGTTTGGTTTTAGTTGGAATACATCTGCACATCAATGGACAGGAACTGGTTTGTTGCGTAAGCTGATAGTGATAGCGGATTTCCAAAAAGATGGGAAGACGCAGTTCAAATCTGTGCAGTTTGCGGGTTATGTTGGTATCCTGACTGCAGTGAAACAGGTGCGGATTCATTTACAGCCAGTCCCTAAATTACATAATTAGTGTGTTGCACAACTTTTTAGTTTTATAGATTTAACACCTCCATTTTAATCAAGAATTCTATATATAATCTTTTGGATAGATGTTTGGTAAATAGTAAGAGACTCGCACCGTGGAGATTTTTTAGGAATACTGCTCTTCACATGAAACTCTTAACGACAGTTTTTGTTATTGAAATGTTGCTTATTTTTATTTTTCAGAATATGTTTACCTTCTCTATTGATGAACGATTTAAACTGAAAGGCGGCTACATTGGTAAGTTTCCAATAACTTTTGTTGCATTACTTATTTTTCGTTCAATTATTTTTTTTACATAATTTCTAGTCTCGTGTTTTTAGAACTTGTATACAATGTACATCACTCGGTGTAATTGCATTATGGTGTGAACAAATTGTTTTCACACAGGTTTTATCGAGTGGATTTTGGGTCGTCGGACAGGAAACTGGATGGGATTTCTCTCCCGAGCCGTATTTGAAAATGTGACTACTTATCAGCAAGCGCAGATGATTTTCACCGAGGCTGACCTGTTGGCACCAGCGTATTTCATCCTCGGTGGCACTACCAAAGGCCAGGGTTCAGTCATAACGCGAGGTTTCAAAGATGCAGATATATGGAATCTTGGAACGAATGGAAGCTCATGGTTTCTAGTGGAAACAAACTATGATCACTGGGAAAAACCACCTTTCTTCGACGACCGTCGAACTCCAGCTACAAAATGCCTGAACAAACTAACGCAGGAGGTAAAACTTAATATGTTTTTTTATAATTTGTTACACTGGTACTAAGTATAGTAATACAGGTAGCGTTCAGTTTACACACAAGTTCCAAGGCCGAATTTTAACCACAGATGCTACGCATCAAAAATGATGCAAAAATTCCATATAAACATGGGTCCAAAAGTGCTTACTCATTTGCATACCCACAGCAATTGAACAGCTTATTTTCAAAACGTCTTAAAAATCCAGGAAACAGGAAACAGTTTTTTTTCATTCATTTGACAAGACACTTTGCATTTAAATTTAAGATTTTTTTTTAGCGTGCTTTTCAGTAGGAAATAATAAATTTTAAGTCTTGAAAATAACATATTTGGAATCGGCGATGCACAGATAGTTGTCAGAGCTTCTTATCGCAAAAATGATTAAAAGTGGAGTTGAGACGTTTTGGAAATCACCACCTCAATTATGAGACAATAAATCCATGCATTTACGAGACTTCACTCTGTGTTCTGGTTTGGACTTTCTGCTTTGTTTTGATGAGCAGCATCTGTGGTTAAAATCTGGCCAGACTTCTTAGGAACACCCTGTATGTTTTGTTCCTTATCTAGCATTCCGAGAGATGCCTTGAGTGAGTAGGTAGTTACATGTTAAAACTGGTGTTTTTGTTCACAGAATGCAACTCTGGCTGGGCTGTTTAACGTGTTATCGACAAAACCTGTGAGGAACAAGGTACGCATCGCAGGAGTTGGAATCAATAGTTAGACCATTTTGAAAAGGCCGGTTTGAAAATTATTTATTTCTTTTGTCAATTTCAGTTGACAACTTATACAGCATTGATGCAAGTAGACGACGGTCACTTGGAAGCTTACTTACAATATTGTCCCGATCCTTGCGCACCGTTTTAAAACTTGTTTTTCTTTGCGACATGCTGAGCTTGCATGTGCACAAACAAACTACTTGTACATTTCCACACACACAGCAGAAATTCATATTAGGTAACAACTACTTTTTAAATAAATTATGAATTTTTATTTACAAGAATTTTGAAATCTATTAGATTAGATGTTATTTTTATGTTTTTAACTATTTAGGATTAATGGGTAAAATTTAATTAGTCCTTGAATTTTTTTTTTAGGATTTTCTCACAGAAAATGTAGAAATGAAATGGAACCAGATTTTTGTGGTGTATTGATGATACAAAATTTACATTTTATAGCAAGTCTATCTGTAGAACTAATTTTTATTGTTACCTGTAAATAGGAAGAGTAGGCACAAAATGCGACATTAAACGTATATTTTTGGCATCTCCAATACAATAAAAAAACTGGTTAACTTTCATTTTTGCAATTACCATATAAAAATCAAAGTATTAAAAAATATGCACATGGCTTTGATATCTTAGTCAAATAACATTTCTACAACGAATAATTAGAGCTGGTAAATTGAATATATTCATTCTTGATGAGCATGATTGTTCATTAGTGTTCATTATAATGTTCATTCATGATTAAACACTTTACATATTTTTATTTTATTTTTCAATTATATGCATTTTAAATTTTATTTCTAACCATTATTTAATAGTATTCTATTTTAATCTCCAATTAAATCAAACTGACAACCGTTTTATTTTAGACTAGTGGGTAACCCATGCTATAGCACGTGGAGATATTGCCCACTTTGTTATGGTTATGTTTTTGTCGTGGAAACATTTTTCTACATACAGATAGAGTTTGTCCTTTTTTTTTATGGTTTAATTACTTTGTTATATTTCATCACAAATTGAACGTTTTAATTAGAGAAAAAAAAAGGAAACAACCACTGGATCATCTTAAACCATACTGAGCTAAGTCAAAAAACTCTCTTAAGTTGACAAAAAGGTGATTTTACATATGGTTTGTCCATAGGGTTGCATGCTATTTTCATTGGTTCATAGTGTAGAGTGTAACTCACCCTAATTGGTCGATATAATTCTTAGTCTGTGACTTGATTGTGTCTTCAGTGACCTCATTTCATGCATTACCTCAAAAAGTGTAAAAAGTGAGTTAGTTCACTATGGTTCGAGACGATTCAACTAATAGTGAAATTTCAAACATTATTGTTCAATTATTTTTTTTTCTCAGGGCAGCTGGTGCACCCCTTAAACTCCAACTACCTTCCTTCAGAATTTCTAAATTTGTTATATTTTCACTTCACTGTTATTGAACAGAGACTTTTAGCTAAAATTCGAGGGGAGAGGGCATTAATATTAGTTCCCCCCCCCCTAACTAATTAATTTTAGAACACTTAATTAAAACAGATATTCCATTAATAAATATCCTAATTGTTAGAAATTCGTTTTTTATACACCCTTAACTTGCACGACATTTTCAGTAACCCCCAAGGTATTGTATTTTACTCTAAATGGAAGGGGGGGGGAGGCATTGAGTAAAATTGTCATGTAGAAGTTATGATTACTGAAGCAATCATCAATTTCCAAACCCTTGGAATCATCGAATCAAAGTGATGCTTAATTTTTAACATTTATTTATTTAATATTTTATAGTCATTTGCTGTTAAAAAAGTGTATTGATATGTATAGTTGAACAATGTAAATTGAAGGGCTTCGGGTAGCATTACAGTATTACCATCCTCTTTCAAAATATGACATTTTTATATCAAACTGTTCCTCAGTACTGTTTTCTAGCTTGTTACTTGACCACTTACTGGATTTTACAGAAAATGGGAGCAAACTATTCCTGAACAATTTTTTAAAATGTTGCTTACCATTGCTGTCCGAAGCCCCTTCGATTATTTAGTATGTTATCATCCAACCATTGCAGAATCCAATTCAAGTATTTAAAAGTCTGTATAACTTACACAGAAAGGACAATAAGAAAACAAAATTGTCACGCAGTAGGAGAGTTATGCAACATAAGAAATTCCATGAATGATTTCAATTAATTCCGATGAAAAATATGTTCCGCATTTGGCTAACAAACAAAATTCTATGCTTTAAATAACCCTTATTTGTTTTTTGTTTTCAAATTTTTATAATCAATTTTATTCGTACACGGCATTTAGAATTGGTGTTTTAGTAATAATAATAATTATTATGTAGAAGCGTATTTTTAAATCAGTTGTATAGTATTTGGTGGCATAAGGCATTGATGAATGGTTGTCAAATTATCTCAGATATCCTTGAGAAGGGATTTGACATATTTCTTCTTTGAGATGATAATGCCATTGCAAATTTGCAATGGACTAAAATAGCGCAGCTGCTGCTTGCTGTTCAGCAATGGCTTTTCATTTTGCTCGTGGCATTGTGATAAAAGCATAGCAGGAGGTGGGGGCGGAGGAACAAGTACCTCCACCAAAAACAACCCCGACTACTTCCCGTATACTAAGCTAGAGCTAGCAGCGTATGTAGGACCCTGACTATGAGTTCGTGCTTTATTAGCCCATACAAAGTTGTTTTTTTGTTTTTTTCTCCAGATATTAATATGACATTCTTCGTGTGTGGGAAGATGGGGATTTTTCTGAAATTTAATGAAGCGCGGAGGAGCGTGCACGTCTGCGAGTTTAACGTGTTATTGCAGCAGCAGCAGCAACGGAGAAGACGACGACGATAAATGAGTTTTATTTTAAGACCTGCAAATATAAAATGAAGCCAGACAGTTTTTCAAGGTCTACTAGTATATAAAGGAAGGGGAAAACATTTTGAGTGTACAGCTTTGCTGGAAAAGTGCAAGAAAAAGTTATAACAAGTTGACCTGCTGATCATGTTTAACTCCTGTACTTTGGTTATGATGACCTGCTTGGTGTTCGGCTTGTTTTTTTGTTTTTGGTATTATTTTTTTTTTCAGTATCTTCCTTTTTATAGAAAAATAGAATGGCTACATTTCTTTATTATATTAGGATTCAACTTTGATTATTTTATGAAAATCATGTTCAGGTTCAATATGAGAATTTTCGAAATGAGGAACTGCAATACCCAACTTGGCAACTTCTGTCTGATAGCCTACATTGAATTCATTCACAAGTTATAGGAAGTCACTTAACTATTGACCTAATGTAAAGGTGTAAATTATGTTTCCGTTGTTTGTTTTTTTCCCCTCACAAATGCTAATGTGATGTCTGGCTACAAATTATTCGCATGATCCGAAACAGTAGCTGGTTATCAATGTTAACAAGTCGTATTTTTATTTTTAAAATTGTGATTTGAAAACTACTCAACCAGTGTCTTGTTGTAAAACCACTATTCACTAGTTTTAAACCACTTTAACCAGTTTGAATTATAGTGTTTACTGTGTTTAAATATCTTTCTACCTGGTGGAGTTTATATTATTGAAATGCACGAGACTTTTTTTTAATGGAAAGATGCCCTTGAAAGTAACCCCATCAAAACTAGGATTCTATTTATTTAATTAATTCAAAGTTATAGGAACTATATTATTATACATTATAAGAATGATTGGTACTTTCCGGTTATAGCCGGGGCAGTCTGATGTTGCTATTTGCTTCTACTTGGTTGTGAGTTCATTTTGCAGGTCAGGTTAGGAAAAACAAAGAAACGTATTAAAAGTACGGTATTATATTGTTTTGTTTTCCTAACCTAACCTGCAAAATAAACCCATCACCAAGTACAAGCAAATAGTAACATCAGACTGCCCTGGCTATAACCGAAAAGTACCGAATGAGTATACAGTATATAAATAATTATAAGAATCATTAGAATTATATCCTACAGTATAAGATTATATATATATTTTTGTACAGTATGACCAATATAATTCATAGGATTTCTTCAAAAAGAAAGGTTCAAGATTACATTTTGTTCAAGATAACATTGAACAAGATGTGCACGAACACGGAACTTTATTGGTGACCTTATATAAGTGTGAATTTGAATAATCTACCAGAAAATACAAGTTGTTTTGTTTTTTAATAAAATAATTTCAAGCATAACTTATAGACAGTGTACCTCAAAACTCTATATCTACATAGATAGTAATGTTTAGATGCCTACTGAGTTTGAGACAAAGTTAAAATTTCTATTGCATGGAGAGACTTTTGGGACACCCTGTACTATGGAACAGATAGAATTTAATCATTTTAAGAAGTATTACTTTGTTAAATTTATCTTATTTATTCGTAGAGTTTGTATTATTCATAAAGTTCATTTCGCATTATACAGAAGATTGGAATATGTATGTTATGGATGAGGATGAGCCGAAAACGAGTCTTATTTACATTATATTTACATCAATGAATGTTAACAAATGTTTAAACTAATGTTAGCAAATGTTTGATTGCGAAAAAAAGTGTAGAATGAATCAATTACGATCGGTTTGTATAAGCAAGAGTTTATGAAGTTTAGAACGAATCGATTATGTTAGATGAAAAAGTTTATGAAGTTATAAATTTTGGGTTGCCATTAGGCCTTAACGATGTTAAAAAATTAAGATGAGATGTAGATTATACAATCGCGTTGTAGAAAGGAAAGCCTATTCGATACATTGAATAAGATTCACCAAAAAAAAAATCTTTGAAAAGTGTATAATTAGGTGATGGTCGTATAGTAATTTTATTTCCTTGAAGTATATAATGAAAAGTTTCATTGAAAAGTATTTTGTTAACTACTAGTTATCACTGGTCAAACTGAACTTTTTAGATCACTCATTTCCAACCACTGTTTGAAGGCTAATTATTGATTATAACAACTCATTGAAAAATGGTTGAAATTGGTTTGGCCATGCAGATTTTATTAACGCATTTGAGTAAATTGGACAAACGAAACGACTTTTAAAATCGCAAAAAAACATTGAGCATAATAATTTTAGTTTTAATAAACTAATATAAACTTTTGACTTTATCAAAATGATAAGTTATTTACTTGTAATCGAAGGGCCTGGTGTAAAAGAGTGTTAAGTAACATTTTTACAATTTTGATGCTCCTAGGTCGATTTTGACAAAAACGTTATAACAGTACGGTACATCCGTACAGTACTGTAGACGTATTTTACAAAATATATGTATTGCACATATTAGCAAGAAAATTTGCAAAATATGAATGCATGATTTGGCAATTTGGCCCACTTTGCTTGTTAATTTAAAGTTAGCTTCAAGTGTGTTATACAATTGCCTAAAATGCTTATAATATTGGTACCGGTATATCATGAAACGCTTGTGTACTTTTCTGTTAACCAAGAGACCACTTGTGGTGCTAGTCCATAAGATAGTTGTTTTTAACACTTAAAACTAGTGTCTATTGGTATAGATACCAGTTTAGGTTAATTAAAAAAATGCACTACTTAAGGTACTGTACTTGTGAATTATCGTCTTGCCACTGATATGAGGTATAGGTTAGGTTAATTAAAAGAAACAAAAATGTATTTAATTTTATGATAAACATCAATACATTGATATCAATGTATTAATGTAATATGTTACTGCCAAAGTCCGAAGTTGGCCAAAGTGGGTAATGGCCAGCCAAATCGGGAAGTGGCCAATATCACTTA
>JAQIWH010005884.1:0-13801 GCA_034695005.1 Cryptops parisi | reverse complement strand
CGTATACTTGGTACTTGGCCTTAAGTACATTTATTGAGCCGTACTTGGTACTTGTATTTTAAAGAACTTTTAAGTACCTATTCAGAAAGTACTTATACTTATACTTAAGTATGTACTTACGGAAACCCTGATTCTAATCAGTCTGGGACAATTTAGTATATCTATGATATAAAGGATTCAGGATAGTTCAATTATTTGCAATGTCTTATTTTAACAAACTTGAATGGCTAACATTACCATTGTATAAATTTAATACTTTAAAAGATACAATTTGATTAAATTTGTAATATTTTTATGTTGCCCTTTTTTTTCATAGGAATCTTATATGCGATTATTCAACCTTGCCCCTAGAACAACGAATCATCATAACGCACCTACTACACAACATTTAGAACGATCTTATCCAACGAAGTTCCATTTTTTGACAACTTCATATTTTTATGGCAACACAAGGACTAGCCTGTTTGACACAGATTTCACATCTGATCTCGGACAATTATTAACGTACAATTTCCATGTTCGTAACTTACCAGGAGTAGACTTTGATCAACTCATCAACAAATATGAGCGGTATTGTAGTACTGATTTATCAGCTCAGCGATTGAGAGATCGTGATAACAGTTTTCCATCAACGTATACTCTTCCAAAACATTCAAACAAGCGTAGCAGTCATCAGTATTGCTTTACAAGGTCACAGAAGGAGGAACATCTGAAAGTTCTCAAAACTGGTATGCTTTCCTATCTTGAGTGTTTCTTGCTGATTACTGAGAATAATTGTTTCTAAAAGTTGTTTGTTTTTTCTCTATAGGTCTGAATAAAAGAGCTCGGATGTTAAAGAAATTGTGCAAACCTTGTTCTGTGAAATTACTACGTATCAAAGAGGTTTGCGGCAGTCTGGTAGTGGGTAGTGAACAGTGTTTGGTTAGATTAACACGTCTTCCATCGTCCCTTGAAGCTTCTACCCATTCAACAGTGAATAATCATGTGACATCAACCAAATTCACACCAGATAATATGATAGGAAAAGAAATTGAAGTTGATGGGTGCCTTGTGATAGATTTGTGCAGTGATGATGATAGCTGTACAAATTCACCCTGTGACCTGACTTTTCTTTCAACGAAACCAATGGCCCATTGTGGTAAAAGTGCAGTAACTTTTTCAGAGAATACTAACTTGTTGCATGCATATGACAGATCATTTGCTGAACAAATTCTCAATGCAAATTGTTCTAACGGGAGCTTTGTGAATAAACATCTGACTTTTAGGGGTAGAACGAAAAGTAGAAATTCGCCAAGGCTTAAAAGATCTCAGGATGACTGTAATGTTGTGTTAGAAAATGTTGAAAATATGTTAAAGCAATCAACGAATGGAATGGCCTATGTTAAAGGAACTCATATTAAAGTTCCATTGTCTGATTTTTGTGATGTAAAGAATAAGGTAGATTCGTATCCTACCAACACTGTTATGGATGCTACCGGTTTGATACCTGTTAGAAATGGTTCAGAAGACTTTTGTTACCAAAATAAAGCTGTAAAGCATGTTGGAAGCAGAGTGGAAAACTTAAACAATCATTTGTTTTCGATTGGTAACAATAATCAGTCATCGGTTATGTTTTGCAGCAAGCCATTACAAAATGGATACGCATCTGTTCCTCAACAAAAAATTTATAGTGGGTCAAATGCATGTTTGCAGTCTCTGAAACCGCATCATGCATTGACTTCAAATCGCCGGTACTGTAAGAAAGCGATCACTCAGCAACCGTTGACAAATTCAAACAGAATGGTCAATTCAGATTCTTCAGTCAGTGACTTTGAGTTGCTAGATTCAAGCGTCAACAAATTCAGTTGCAGTGAAAGTGTGAATCAACCTTCCAACGTTGTAACAAAACTTTCAGTGGACAACATTTCTTTTTTCAAGAATCGTTTATTACGTGATAACAATGTAAATAATGTCGATACATACCATGCGAATGGACTTCGTGTACTCCGAAACAATTCTCACAGAACTGATGATTTTAGAGAAGTGTCCTGCTTCAGCGACGTCGAACATAAAGAATTGTGCTATTCTATGAAGCAAAAGTACGAACTTGCCAAATATCAGAAATCGTTATCACCGAAATGTAACTCAAAAAGCCCTCTGCGAAACAGAAGACAGCTTTCCCTAAATGGAAGTTGCGACATGGAAGTTTTTCCTGTCATCTTCAAATGCATGCTGTGTAACATTGCAATGGCACTACATCAGAACTTCCAGCAAGTGATTGCAAAACATGTAATCAGTCAACACAGGGGGTTTGATAATGTAACAATACTCAAACAAGTGATGAAAAATTCCCAGTATACATTAATCAAGATAACTGGAGTTAAGTAAATGATGGGGATATTCTGAACTAATTTATAGAGTGCTTACCATTAATACTTTTTTATTTAAGTTTCATGTCAGTAATATTTGTTAGTGCTGATCCAACATCAACAAAAATAAATACAGTAGGGCAATTGGAAAACACATGATCTAATCTTTGTTTGGAAAAAATAAGCTTGAATGTTCAATTGCAGAAGGATAGCTATATAATTTCTGAAGATGAGTTTGTGAATGTAGTTTTTTTGTTCTATTATTTATTGATGCTTCATTAATTTAAAATCAGTTAACCTTTTATTATGATATTAGCCATGGAATTACGATGATGTTAACTTTTACATTGTTTTATTCAAGCAGTGAATGCATCATTTTGTTTAGTTAAAAGGTAATTATATGATTCTCCTGGGTGTTATTTATTTAAAATTTTAATTACCATACTGAAAAGATTATTTATTTCAATGTTAAGTCACAAATTAAAACGTTTGTTTGAAGCATTCATTTATACAGTAATTGTACAAATACTGTTATATCACTGGAACATTTTTTGACAAATTTGTTTAATTTAAGAGTTTGAATGGTCATATGCATTGTATTGATGTTTGTGTGGAAAATGTTAATGCACACGCATAAAATAGTAGGGTTTTTCTTTTTTTTTTTATTTATTTTAAATGTGTCTTCCTGAATCCAGCTGTCAGCCTGCAGGAATTTTAGAATACCTGGAATATTTTGTTGAAGACTGGGCTGAAAGTTTTTGAAAAGAATATATCAGTTTATTTCATTCAAAACATAGAATTCCCATTATCTACATAATTTTCACTTTAAAGATTTGAAACAGATTTGTTATGGTAACCATTATTTTGGTATTTTGTATCTTCCAAACAGTGAGGTACATATGTTATTTCACCAATGAAAATCACTCCTGGTACTGAATTTGACAAACTGTTGATACTATGTATATATGTATATTTTCTAGTTGATTTTAAAATTGCTACAGAACTAAACAATGTGCATTGTTTTATATTAGTACATCTAAATAAACTTACTCACTTTCAGATTTTTGCAGTTAAATAAATAATTTATTTGGATATACAACCCCTGGCAGAAATCTCCATCTTGGTGCACTATGTAATACAGAAGTGTCAGGCCTAGTGGTTAGCGCATCCAGTTTTGGTACGCTAGGTGGTGAGTTTGCCTTCCACTTATATGGGTTCAGTTTGGAGTCTGACACCATGGGGGCAGGTTTTCTCGGGGTACACCCATTTCTTCCTGCCTCAAAACACTTCCGTTACTTTCACACTCATCTCATCATTCAAGCATTTTTTATTCAATAAAGTTTCATGTCACTGCCAAATGACATACCTTAATGGAAGATGGTACAGGCCTTAAACCACAAATGCCTACTAGCTCAGTTCATGTCCTGATAGATTGACCCTTCGCAGACTGTGCTTCCTGAATTTCACTATTCGGAAGGTGCTGAGGAACCATGTCTGCCATCCATTGTATTTTTTTGGTTCTTGAAGCTGTCGGATCTTGACCAACTTGATGAATTAATATGCTGTTCAGGTAGTGCGCTTTTGTGGGCTCCATTAGTACAAGCTTTCGGGCAGTTGGTGCGCCACTCAAAATCAATTACCTACCTACCTGACAAAAAGTATTTGATATTTTTTACCACGAACATTGATTCTTCTCATATTTTTGCAAGTGGGGAGCATGATTTTCAAAAACAAAACAAACAATAGACATAATTAGTTATTACTCACGTTGAGTATGAGTTAAATAGTATAGTAGGTTGGACGAAAGTGTCGGAGGTCCTGTCCATGAGGATCGTCCAGTTGTCGTCGGTTCGTTGTTGCTCCTCTGCTGGCCAGTCGTCGTCGTCTTGTAGTCCTGTAGAATTACTTCCTCGATATCGCGTTGTCAAATAACGTACCCGTATTTAACATGAATGAAACATTGTTTATTACAATGCTGTACGCATAATTCATTATCGATCAGTATTAAAGTAACTTGTCAAACATCATATTTACGATACATTCCGTTGAGTTTGTTCTCTCTCCTTCATCGTTTGAAAACGTTCCAACCGTTTGCCTCTGTTTCCACGATACAACCAACACAAGCTCATTCAGCAAATACTACTGCTCTAACAATAGCCAAAACTGTTTCCATTTAACACAACAATTGGCACGCATTCCATGCCTTGAATTAAAACTTAATTCGCCTGTTGCACTACAAATAATATATGCATATTATTTTAGTCCAACAGAAAGGACATTTGGAAAGTTTTTTTTTGGGGGGGGGGGGTTCAACAATTGCTAATGTATACCATGCCAACTGGTTTTGATTAACAGTTTACAACACCCACAGCATACTAACAATGTACCCCATACCATACTGTTAAAACAAAAGTGGGGCTTTAAAAACGTGTTTTTACTTATATTACTTGTTTATACTACAAAATGGTAATAGTTTACAAAATCAAATAAATTCATTTCAGAGTTATCTTTCTCTAACATGCTGTGAAAACATTAGGGGAAAAATTCGATTAGGCGTTTGGTGGGAATTTTTGTTTAATTATCTAATGAAGCTTTTTTTTGTTAAGTTTTTTCAATTTCCACCACGCATGTTTGATTGAATTAGCGTATGGACTTTGAGCTGGCCACTTCATTACAGAGACATTTTTTTCTTTGCACTATTCCTTACACTGGTGACCGGGTTTTCAAGCCCTCCGCTAGCTAGGGGTTCTAGAAGAGGGACCGTCACTCCCAGGTTCGTTTATCGACGTTCGACCCTACCGATCGCGACGCCGCCACCGGAATGCGACCGGCCACACGAATACTGTGCGACCCGTTCTCAACATCGTCTCCTACTTACCACAGCAAATGCAAGCTTCCATCACCACTTCCCTGTTTGTCGACGATTTGGTATAGTTTCGTATCCACGAGCTGAATTATGACTTTCATAATCGGCGAGACATGTCAACGGTTTGCTTGTTGCCTTCTGGCAAAATATACATTTGGTCCAATCTGTTCCAGAACATTGTGGAGACGACGAATCACCTTTCCCCACTAGCGAAAGCTTCCGTTTCATTTCAATAGCAGAACCTACAACACATGCACACATTTTTTTTCAAAGACCACAGCAGTTTTATTTGTTTTCTAATAAGAAAATTTGAACTTACGTGATTCCCATTTAACAAACAGCATTTGTTGATTCACATAAACACCACCTTAGAGCCTTATTCAAAACAGGCTATATAATACTCCGCTTTAACTTGATCCGTTATATTATCCTCTTGAAACCCAAGCAAAAAATAAGCAAGTCACTTTAGAAAAATTTGGATTTTCTTTTTATTTGAGCCATACTGATAGTAGAAAAAATTTTTTTTTTTGAAATTTGACCTTGGGTTTAGTGAGGGCAGCATGTACAGTATACTGTACATTGGGACCACAGCTAAACATATCCCCACATGTAGAGTTCTCAGTGCCTATGAAAAATATTCTAACATATTTATATAAAACAGCTGAACTAAACCCAAATTTGAATGATCAGTTGAAAAATTAATGCTCTTTATTCTTTTTTTGTTTGAAAAAATTATTTTTATTGAATTTCAAGAACTCTTTCACTTTTTCTATTTTGTGCGAAATTGTGTAAAACAATTTCTATCATTGACTAGGCATATTTAAGTGTTTTCTTTAAATCTGGATTGTGATTAAATCTGGCGGCCTGTATTCTTTAGCTTATTTTTGGCGTTGCGCACTGCTCGAAGGTTTCACGTAAGACTCTCGGTAGTCGGGGTGTGGGGGAGTCTTCGGCATGGCCAGTGACGTTAAAAAGGAGTCAAGCAACGAGGGGGTCTGGTTTTCATCCTAGGGACGGGGGGTCCACGATGTAGGCGCCAAACATCCGCGTTGCCAGACGGGGATCAATAAATCAAAGGAAGGGGGTCGAACATGAGGACTTTGATCTTTGAAATATTATACTAACACGCCCTAGCTTTTTAAAGTTTAGTCCCACAAACTATTACTTTAAATCTAAATCTCATCGAATTTAACATTCAACACTTAAACAACAACACTGAGTCGAGAGTCCTGAAAATACGAATGTGATGTCACAATTTTGAGCGAAAATCCGAAAAGTGTTCTATGGGTTTTCGAAAATCTTGATTGGCCTGTGGCGAGCGTTAGTTGTCCAGGTGAGCGTTGATTTCCGGGCGTGCTCTGCCATTTCCGTCGCCTGTAACAAATAAGGGGGTGGGGGCTTGCGTCAATGCCGTAGGGCTTTCTGCGGTCATCTGGTCGTTGTCGTCAGCGGGGCATTGGTGAGGGTCGTCCTCGAAGATGATGTCTGTGAGGTCGTCTCGGTTAACAAATCGTTTGAGCTGCTGTACGTTAGCCAGTCGTGTCTTTTTCTTTATAGTCGTTTGATTCTCGTCGAATCATGACCGTGTTCTTATTGTGTTGCGATTCGATGACGTAGGGGCCTTCGTATAATGGTTTGAAATTTGCCGTTTGGGAGAGTTTGAAGTAAACGAGGTCTCCGACTTTGAATGTGGGGGTTTGTTTGCGTTTGTCATATCTTTTCTTGGGGGTTTGTTTGCGTTCGTCATATCTTTTTTTCGAAGAATGCTGTGATTCTGTCAAATTTGCAACGGCCTCATCTCTCTTCTCCAACAAATCGTAGAGCTGTTGGGCTCTAGATGCATCGTCTGTGATTGTTGCGATGCTTAGCTCTCCTGGTAACTTGGGGGGGTATAGCCTTTCATGAGTTTGAAGGGGGAGAATTTCGTGGAGCTTTGCTTATTGGTATTTATTGCCAAGATAGCGTCTGGTATGGCGTTATACCAATCGTCTTGGGTTAGCAACAATTTTCTAAGTGTTTGTTTAATCGTTGCGACACTTCTTTCCACCAGTCCATTGGCTTCCGGCCAATAAGGGGGTGTGGAGGAGTGTATGATGTCAAATCGCTTGTAAAAATTGTGCGCTGTCTTCGACGTGAAGGTTTTAGCTTGGTCGGTAATTATTACAGAGGGCACTTCGTAATGTCTGATCCAATTGTTTGTCATAAATTTGACAAAGCATTTTGGTGACGTGGTCGAAACTGCTACTGCGTCTGTATATCTTGTTGCGTGGTCTATGCAAACAAGAACGTGAGCATGACCTTCAATTTCGTCGAGAGGTCCGAAGAAATCGAGTGATATTACATCATTTGGGGTGGTTGGGATTCGGCGTGGCTTCAATGTGTCCTCGATTATGGCAGTTCGTCAGTTGATCTTTTGGCAAATGTCACACGATTTCACGTATTTGCTTACATCACCTTTCATTTGTGGCCACCAGTATCTTTCTTTGATCTTGTTGTATGTTTTTATTTCGTCTGCATGCCCGCTTTTGTCATGTATCAAGTTCAAAACGGGGTTTTTCAGCGAGTCTGGCAGGACAATTGTAGGCTTAGCATTTTTCGGGGTTTGAAGCAGAACGTCTTTGTCAACTGTGAAGGGTGTGTTGACTTCTGAGGCCTTGGCTTTCCACTCTGGGCATTGTTTATCGGTGTCTTGTAAGATTTGAATTTTGGGTGATCGTGAGGCGATCAACAACATGCAAATGCGTGTGGAGTTGAGGTCGGTTTTCAGATTTTCGGAGGGCAATCTCGAGAGTGAATCGGCTGCTTTGTTTTTTGTTGCTGGAATGTGCTTCAAATTGAAATTGTACTCAGCCAACTCGATTGTCCATCTGGCAAATTGTCGATTGATTTCGCTAAGCTTCATCAAATGCGATACTCCAACGGTCGGTGTAGGCAATAAATTTTGGTGTTCCATACAAATACACATGGAATTTCGAGGTCACTGCCCAGTGTAGGGCCATACATTCGAGTGCATTGCTGTGCATCTTTTGATCTGTCGTGGAAATCGAACGCGAACGGCTTGCGTATTCGTTTACCTTTTCTTGTCCGTCTTGCAGCTGTGTTAAAACGGCTCCCATTCCTGTCTGACATGCGTCGATGTACACGAAGGTGGGGCTGTCATTTTTGGAGTGGGCTAGTAGGGGTGGTCGGTCGACGGCTTGCTTCAGCCTTTCTGCGATCGTTTGGTGCTCAGGCAACCACACGAAGGGCTCGTTTTCTTTCAGTAGGTCGTAGAGGGGACGTGAGATGCTCGAAAAGTTTCTTATATATTTTCTGTAGTGCGACAGAAACTGTAGAAAAGATCGAAGCTGTTTCGCATTTTTGTGCGGCTGAAATCTTTTGATCGCGCTCACTCTTGACGGGTTGGGAAATTTTCCTTCGCCACTAACTCGGCAACCGAGGAACGAAATTTCCTTTTGAATCAGCTGGCATTTGGCCAGCGAGATTTTCAATCCATTTGCCACGGTTCTTTCGAGGGCTTCTGCTAATGTATCTAGCATTTCTTCAATATTTTGGGCTCCGATTCCTATGTCATCCATGTAAACGGAGGCTCTCTTCATGCCTTTGAATGTGTTGTTCATTATGTTTTGCATAACGTAAGGCGAGTTACACATTCCGAATGACATTTGTTTGAATTCATATTGGCCATCTTGTGTGATAAATGCAGTTTTGTGCTGGTCACTTTGTTTGATTCTAATTGTCATGAACGCAGTTTTGACGTCCACAGCGCAAAAGAATTTTGCTTTGTCCCTGGTGATTGTCTCAATGACGTCATCAATTGCTGGCATGGGGTAATTGAGTTTTATAGTCTTCTCATTTAACTTTCGGTAATCTTGCACGATGCGTCTTGGGGTCGAAGGATGATTTGGCTGATTGACTATAATGACTGGGAATGCGTATTCACTCTGGCTTTCGCATGCTATCCCTTTTCTTATCCACTCCCGCACGGTTTCCTCTATAAATTGTCTGTCTGCGTGGGAGTGGCGATATGGTTTGCATCTTATTGGAATGTCGTCTCTTAAGTGAATTGAATGTTCAAAATCGGGACAGCATCCCAAATCGTCATCGTCGTGCGTAAAGACACTGCTGTTTTGAAAAAGTATTTCTTTAAGCTTCTCTTTTTGCTCTTCGTTTTCACATTGCGATTTCTCAACTGCTGTTTCCACTTCGGCGGCGAAAGTGTTGTCGTGTCGGTTCTCGGCGTGGAAAGATATATATTTTTTACACCTGCGTGCTTTCGCTTCTGTTTTGGCGAATGATACAATCAACATGTCGCCTTGGGCGTTTGAGCTGTCGGAAGGCTGTTTCCATTCTTCAGTATCTACCGGCAATATAGTTACGTTTCTGTTCACGTGTATGCGGTAGCTAGCTCGGGCAATCTTTCTCCAATCGCATCCTAGCACAATTTGGTACGGAATGTTATCACTCAGAGCAACATTTGGAATCGTGGTTCTTATGTTGCCAAGCGTTAGGTCTAGGTCTGTTGACGCTAGGGGCTCCACTTCCTTTCCGAAGCCCTTTATTTTTACATCGTTACTCCACTCATTAATAACGGCGTTGCGTGGGAGTGCGTCGGTTCTCAGCAAGGTAATTTGAGAACCAGAGTCGATCAAAACTTTGACGGGTTGGGAGTTGTTGATCCAGCCCTGCACCACAGTCAAGTCTTCGTCCGGCGATTCGGTTGCGAGGAAGCATTCTTTCACTTTCGAAGCGAAAGTGACGACTCTTTCTCTTTTGTTGTGGTCATTGTTTGGCTGTGCTTCTTGGGACGAGTTTGGCTGTCTTATCTCTCGGCGTTTCCTCTCTGCCTTCGTTCTCTCTGTCAAGGGCCTGGGGCAGTGGGGTGAAATGTGCCCTGTCTCGTAGCAGTTGTAGCAGACGGCCTTGGTGAGGTCATCTCCTCGCCGAAAAATCGTCGTGGTTTGTTTTCGGGGGCAGCTCGAGTTTTCGAATGACGGGCTGCTCCTGTCTACTGTTGCGCTATCGGTTGATGGCTGCGGATAATCGCGCTTCGTTTCGCGGGAGGGCTTGCTTATCGTCTCGCTCTGTTCTTCTCTCGCCGCGTAGCTCAAGAATTCGCTGATGTCTTTGTATTCATGGGCACGTAGAAGTCGTCGAGTGAGAGAATCTTTGAGTCCCTGTGTCACCATGAACACCTCATCGCTCAGCGAAAACTTGCATGGCGATTTGCGCAATAACCTGGTCATTGTATATAAAAACTCGGTTACAGTCTCGTTGGGGCGTTGCGTGCGACCTTCGAAAACGTTCTTCCATTCGGAATACGAGTAGCACGTGTCGAAGCATTGTAGGAAAAGTGTTTTCCACTCTTGCCAACTCTTGTCTCGACATCCGAACGTGTGATTCCAACTTTTAGCCTTGTCTCTTAATTTTCCGGTGGCAAAATTAACTCTCATCGCCTCGCTCCAATGTTGTTGGTCGGCGATTCTGTCAAAGCCGATAAGCCAGTCTTGCGCGTCCTCTTCGTTCTTGCCATGAAAGTTTTGTATTTCTTTGCTGAGGTCGGGTACAAAATTCATGACAGCTGGGCGAGCAAAACTTTGAAGACTTTGTTGGGCTAGGCTATTTTGGTTCATTTGCATATTGTTCATTTGCCGCGCCATTTCCAGTTGTTGGATTTGGTTTAGCAGTGACATCTCTCGAATATATTCACTTAGTCGAGCGGTATATAGCTTGGTCGTATCCTCTTCTCTACGTTGAGGAAGGGACGGGGCTCTTAACGAAGCACTGGGGCTGGCAGTGGCATTTGCGGGCATAAAATTTGGCATTGGCAACGAATCTGACGGTTCTGGAGTCGTACGGCGGTTTTGATGAAAGTTTTCGGCGAGTTCGTCGTCATCATTGTCGGCACCAGGCAGGGGCTGTTGCGACTGGGCTCGACTTTGAATGTTTTTGTTGCTTTCGATCATCTTTACCATCAGTTCGTGCTTATTGCCAATAATCGAAAGGTCTCTTACCTTGAGGGCCTCTTTCAAGTATCTCACAGGAAACACTTCCAAATCGTCGATGTCGGTGGCTTGCAGTATAAATTCAATCACCTTTTGGCTTGGACCAGGACGGGGGCTCACGCGGGAGCTGTCGCGTTCATTCGTCGGGGTCTCGCTTTCGTCAAAGTCTGCGGTGAGTGATGAATACTGACTGCTGGCCATCGTAGTCTGCTTGGGGCTTGTGGGTCTTTTTGTCACAATAATACTTGCGTTTTCACAATCCTTGCTTTCACAACAATCCTTGCGTTTTCACAATAATCCTTGTTTTCACAACAATCCTTGCTTTCACAACGACAATCCTGTTCACGACGCCATGTAAGAGTTTTCTTTATTGTAGATTGTGATATACATATTGCGGTGGGATTGTGATATACATATATTGCGGTCTATATTGTGGTCTATATTGCGATTTGTATTCTTTAGCTTATTTTGGCGACTGCCCTGTTCGATGGTTTCTCGTAAGACTCCTCGGTGGTCGGGGTGCGGGGGAGTCTTCGGCGTGGTCAGTGACGTTGAAAAAGGAGTCAAGTAACGAGGGGTCTGGTCTTCATCTTAGGGACGGGGGGCCAACGATGTAGGCGCCATACATCCGCGTCGTTAGACGGGGGTCAATTAATCAAATGAAGGGGGTCAAACATGAAGACTTTGACTCTTGAAATATTATACTAACACGCCCTAGCTTTTTAAAGTTTGGTCCCACAAACTATTACTTTAAATTTAAATCTCATCTAATTTGAAATTCAACACTTAAAACAACACTGAGTCGAGAGTCTTGAAAATACGAATGCAATGTCACAAATTTTGAGCGAAAATTCGAAAAGTGTTCTATGGGTTGTCGAAAATCTTGATTGGCTTGTGGCGAGCGTTAGTTGTCCAGGTGAGCGTTGTTTTCCGGGCGTGGTCTGCTATTTTCGTCACCTGTAACAAATAAGGGGGTGAGGGCTTGCGTCGATGCTGCAGGGCTTTCTGCGGTCATCTGGTCGTTGTCGTCGGCGGGGCATTGGTGAGGGTCGTCCTCGAAGATGATGTCCGTGGGGTCGTCTCGGTTAACAAATCGTTTGAGCTGCTGCACGTTAGCCAGTCGTGTCTTTTTCTTTATGGTCGGGTCGTTTGATTCTCGTCGAATCGTGACCGTGTTCTTGTTGTGTTGCGATTCGATGACGTGATGATGCCTTCGTATAATGGTTCGAAATTTGCTGTTTGGAAGAGTTTGAAGTAAACGAGGTCTCCGACTTTGAATGTGGGGGTTTGTTTGCGTTTGTCGTATCTTTTCTTCGAAGAACGCTGTGATTCTGTCAAATTTGCAACGGCCTCATCTCTCTTCTCCAACAAATCGTAGAGCTGTTGGGCTCTAGATACATCGTCTGTGATCGTTGCGATGCTTAGCTCTCCTGGTAACTTGGGGGTATAGCCTTTCATGAGTTCGAAGGGGGAGAATTTCGTGGAGGTTTGCTTATTTGTATTTATTGCCAAGATAGCGTCTGGTATGGCGTTATACCAATTGTCTTGGGTTAGCAACAATTTTCTAAGTGTTTGTTTAATTGTTGCGACATTTTTTTCCACCAGTCCATTGGCTTCCGGCCAATAAGGGGGTGTGGGGGAGTGTATGATGTCGAATCGCTTGTAAAAATTGTGCGCTGTCTTCGACGTGAAGGCTTTAGCTTGGTCGGTAATTATTACAGAAGGCACTCCGTAATGTCTGATCCAATTGTTTGTCATAAATTCGACAAAGCATTTTGATGACGTGGTCGAAACTGCTACTGCGTCTGTATATCTTGTTGCGTGGTCTATGCAAACAAGAACGTGAGCGTGACCTTCAATTTCGCCGAGAGGTCCGAAGAAATCGAGTGATATTACATCATTTGGGGTGGTCGGGATTTGGCGTGGCTCTAATGTGCCTTCGATTATGGCAGTTCGTCGGTTGATCTTCTGGCAAATGTCACACGATTTCACGTATTTGCTTACATCACTTTTCATTTGTGGCCACCAGTATCTGTCTTTGATTTTGTTGTATGTTTTTATTTCGTCTGCATGCTCGCTTTTGTCATGTATCAAGTTCAAAACAGGGTTTTTCAGCGAGTCTGGCAGAACGATTGTAGGCTTAGCGTTTTTTGGGGTTCGAAGCAGAACGTCTTTGTCAACTGTGAAGGGTGTGTTGACTTTTGAGGCCTTGGCTTTCCACTCTTGGCATTGTTTATCGGTGTCTTGTAAGATTCGGATTTTGGGTGATCGTGAGGCGATCAACAACATGCAAATGCGTGTGGAGTCGAGGTTGGTTTTCAGATTTTCGGAGGGCAATCTCGAGAGTGAGTCGGCAGCTTTGTTTTTCGTTGCTGGAATGAGCTTCAAATTGAAATTGTACTCAGCCAATTCGATTGTCCATCTGGCGAATCGTCGATTGATTTCGCTAAGCTTCATCAAATGCGATACTCCAAAGTTGTCGGTGTAGGCAATAAATTTTGGCGCTCCATACAAATACACATGGAATTTCGAGGTCACTGCCCAGTGTAGGGCCATACATTCGAGTGCATTGCTGTGCATCT
>JAQIWH010005883.1:0-13801 GCA_034695005.1 Cryptops parisi | reverse complement strand
GGAGGTAGGAATGGAATTCCAGGTTGAGATAGAATTGAAAGGAAAACGGTTTCTAGATTGGATAGTCACTTCACGGGAAAAACAAAGATATTATAACAATGCATTTCACGGGTGGTGGAGTGATCAACAATGGATGAGGTTAAGAAATGTAAAGAATGAGAAAAAAATCGAATCGCTTTGCCAATTTCGAGGAGTCAGTGGTATTTTATTAGTTTTGATATATTGAGTAACCCGATAATTATATTCGGGTTTCGAATATAACTATTTCGAAACCCGAGCGAAGCTGGGTATGGCAGCTAGTTTTACGTAAGTTCTGGCTGGAATGTCCTACAGTTAGCTAACATTGTCAGTACTAAATTTCTTTGAAGCTCATGTATCTACTATGCATAAGAAGCTCCTCAATCTAATGTCAAAGTTAGGGTTTCTGGTTCGAATATATTCGAACCGTAAAACCGTGGTTTTTTGGAGAAAAACCGGAACCGAAAACCGTGACTGAAAAACCGAGGTTTTCGGTTTACAATAGGTCACTTTCCAACTAAATAATTTAAAGGAATAGGCCTTTTTCGGTTTATGGCTAGAGCTAAGTGACTTTATTATGTGAAAGAGAAGAATTTCGGTAGCATCCAGCAGCATAGTAGGTGACAACAAGAGAACATATAACTCCCAAAAAAGAGCCGTTTGTTTTGAAAAGACATCAACTCCTTGACACTTAAAAATGTCAAGCAAAGAAAGTAATAAATTACATCTGAAATAAATCCTTCAAACTCGCAATAATGAAATGTTAGTGGAGTTGTCAAGTGTTTTAATTGATCTTACGGTTATTACCTTTAAAGCAGCTTTAACATTTGCTACTAATCTGTTCTAATCTGCATGAACAAGATGTTGGTAGATCAATGAAAAACGAGAATCAAACCATTAAGAAACAACAGTAGAAAATGTAGTTCCATGAAAACTGAAGCAATTAAAATAGTTATAAGTTATCCTGAATAATCAGCTAGACAGACAGAGACAGAGTCTCAACGCTTAAGTGAGAATTTGGAATTTGTAAACAAAATAGGTGAAAGAACCAAATCCTTCAATCTATTTTACCATGCTAACTCCACAATTAGATGTACATCTATTGTACTAATGCTGAAAGAACTTTTTTCTTACAAGATTACTTCTGTACAAAAATTAAGATCCTTATTACGCATTAAATAGATGGCTGTTTTAGTTTGTGAAAAATAGTTGATCCAAGCAAAAATGGATTTAGATTATTTTAAATTATATAATTGTATGATTTTGTTACATGACAGCTGCTGCTTAAAGATTTTTTGTCAATACACTAATATAAATATAATAGTTTGTTTTGAGAAAACCGCGGTTAAGCGAGGTTTTCAAAAATTACAAACCGAAAACCGCGGTTTTTTAAAACCCAGTTTTCCAGAAACCCTAGGTATGACTCAACTTGTTAACTAGATATTCACAGCTTCAATTTGTAGCTTTAATGGAAACCTTCATATGACAAAGAACGAAGTTGGCAAGTTACACATTTTGTATTATAATCTACATTCTAACCATTTATTTTTTAGTTTCTTTGGTGTAATGTGATGTTTTTTGCAGGCATTTATTGGTATTCTGCTGTTATTTTTGTATTATTCAGTTATTATGATTCCAAAATCTGTTTTTATCGATTTCTTGTAGAACGGTTTCATGATATAAGAGAGACAAGTACGGTCATGTGAATCGAAATTTTCTTTTAACTCATAGCAGCTTATTTGGCTTCTCTTTCTAACACCCTAACAATGCCTGTAGAATTTGCGCAATTTATGATCTCAGTCATGCTACTCCTGCATGTTGCTAACAACTTCCCAGCTTCAATAGCTGGTTTACATATATTTCATAGGTTCACTTAAGCTACCAATGTGATTAATGATTGCTAAAACTTGTTTAGGAGTCAAGATGAGAAGGTAGAAAGCGAAGAACCGATGGATGAAGATCAAGAAACTAAGTGAGGCTATCTACTTAAATATATATCATCTTACTCCTCCTCAACACAGGCAAGTGAAATATTTACACACAAAAAAAAAACACAGGATCGTTCTTGGATTCTCGCCTGAATTTTGGGAAAGTGTTTTCCGAAACGTTGAACTGGTAATACATCCAAGATGATTAATGTTGTTAACACACGTTACATATAAAAGAGAAAAAATATATATATATATATAAATATATATATCTGCTTCCGATGCATTGCAGCAAAAGCGCTGTGCATCGTGGCAATCGTTGATATATAATTATCATCCATTTTCATTCTATATATATATATATGTTAGAGTATGCTACTAACATATTCATGCTATTGATTGCACCAATAAGTGTATGCCATGTAGGCAAATATATTATTATCATACACCTTTATGATAGCATAAAAAACAATTGTGTCAATAATAGAAAAAATTATTCTTACAGAAAAAAAAATGAGATAATTTTTTTTTTTTTTTTGAAGAGAAAAAAAAGTACTATTAAGTATTATTCGTAAAATCTACTTGTATTTTTCAATGTATGAATAGTTGTATAAATGCTTTATATATATTGAGCTAATCATCATGAGCATAAGAAATATATATAAGAACCAATCTCCTGGGTTTTCACAGAGTTTTTCCAGATTGTTTTTAAGTGGTTCCATTTTATTAATCATTATGTACATTTGTAAATTTGCTCATATCGAAGATGGATAATTTAATATTATGAATGTCTTTTTGGAGGGAAAAAAAGTGCCGTAGAAGAAGAGGTTGGGGAAAATGCTATTTTTCAACAGATTTATCATGTTATGTATTGATTATATAACGTTTATTTTGTAAGCAGCAAATTTCTTTTAATCCTACTGTTAAATAATTAATAATAATAATAATAATAATAATAATACATTAATGTCATTTACTGTTTACTGAAATCTTAGCTGGCATTGTGTTGGTGGTCTCAGTCTGTTACTGCTGTTCTTGTTATTGTTGAACATTTGTTGAAAGTTATTGAGGATAACACGTTCGTTTGTTATTTCTACTGCAAAACAAAAATATGGAAAAGCTGCAACTAGTTGGATTTTGAATTTACAAAAAAACAGACTAATATGCTGCTGATTTGTTTTAATTTTTATTATTTCGAACTTTTCCTGAAGGTTATTCAAATATGATGTGGTTATATTTGGTTAAAAATAATTGTAGGTGTCCAGTTTTTTCTCTCTTAAAGTCTGTTATAGCTCACTTGAAAGTTTTATCGAAGCCATTTTAAAATGATCATTAATCGATTATGTTGAAATGCGAGCCCCAAAATCTTTTATTTTTGTCAACAGTTTGAGCAAAGTTGTCGTTAAATTTGTTTTAAAAATTATTTTGTATGTAGTATCACTATGACAAGCGTTCAAATTTTTAATGTGCAAGTCAGTTTGACCTTGGAACATAAATGCAGTCAACTTTTGATCATCATAAGGTAGATGAAAGGACCGGTGACATAACCCCATGTGAGTTGGCAATAGTGTGTGCAATATGACTTGAATTGTATATATATAATGGATTTTTATTTTATTTTGGAAAGAAACTGCATAAAATATGGATTAAATCTAGATAAAAATATCACTGAAATTATATTTATTTTAAAATGTTTATTTCGGAGTTTAGAGTTTATCACATCTGAAAATGCTTCAGAATCTTGAATATAGCAATAGTGAACGTGCAAAAGAAAAATGGTTATTATAGTGCTTGCTGAAAGTGATCAAAATGTTATTTATCAGCGTTAGGTTTTTCGATATGTTGATGTGGTTTAACGTGGTGATCAAGAGTTGACTGTATTGGGGCCTTTTTGTTTTTTTATTATTTACTTGTCATGTATTTGTGTGGTTACAATTCTTAAGTTGCACAGTGTAGCTGTATACAAGGTGATCGATACAAATGTCAAAAAACTTCTCCAGCATGTCTTGGACCGACGAATTACTATTTTAAATTTATAGTAATTTCAAAGTAGGAATTGATTCCATATCGAGATTGATGTGGAATTTAAGAGATTCCATATCAACCAAATAGCGTGTCGTTTGTTAACTACCGTATATACTCGTGTATAAGTCGAATTTTCAGACCATTTTTTTGAGGTTAAATTATGGGATCGACTAGTACATGGATGCTACTTTTGAAGCGCTAAAATTCATGTTGTAATTGAAGAGCCTGTTTCTAAAACGTCTTATATCTATTTTGGATCACTTTTTAGTCGAGAGAGACTGAAAATTATCTGTTCATTCCTGATTCCAAATATGTTATTTCTGCAGTCAATAAGGTCACTGGAAAAGCCAGTTTAAGGATTAAAAAATTAATTATTTCCTAGCCCTCTCAAAAACTACGTTTATATGCAAAGTCGATGGTTAAATGAATGAAAAAACCTTTTCCTGAAAAAATTGTATAATCGACTTAAGACGTTTTAAAAATAAGCTCTTCAATTTTGAGTTTAAAATTCAATCAGCAGAATCCCAAGTGATATAGACCAATAAGATGATGTATAACCAAAAATACATAAAAAAGGTGTTGCCTACACAAGATGTTGGAGAAAGTTCAAATCCTCAACTGTAGAACTGTACTCCTGCAATATTGCATTACTATCTAGTACATGAATGTTAAGTGTGTGAAATATAGGCCTGTACTTATAAGGTTGCAAAAAAGTATAGGTCGACTTTTACATTAGTATATTCTATACGGTATTTGATAACTATGGTTCAAACTGTGGACCAGAAGGTTGGAATGCCACGGAATCTTAAACCAATAATTGAATGCGAGTTCAAAGAATTTGGTTCAAGTTTTAGGAGAATTTCCTAATTTTGAGTGAGGCTAATAAAACATACAAGATTTTAATTGTAAGTTATTTTGAAAAGCATGCTGAGGAAGTTTAGGATTTTCAAATACTTTTTTTTTAAACCATTCATTTTTTGCAATTGTTTGGTTGTTCGGGTAAAAATCTAACCACCTTGATATGTTACCGAAGCTTACGTACAAATGTAGCCATCATCCTTTATGAAACTGTAGTAGGTCACTAGTTGCAATGTAACAGATATTGTTGTATGTAAGGAACCTGATGGGGGTTATGTTTGTGTTTCACTTAATTTTCGGGATGGGGGTCGGTAAGAAAGCAATCTAGTCAGTTTTGGGCTTTGTGAAAAGGGAAAAAAAAGAAGGAAAAATCTACAGTGTCTGCCATATTTTCTTCATGTTGAAGTTCTACATTCCTCAGAATATGTTTTATTTCAATAGTTATATTACACCAGTTTGTCAACTAAGTGTTATACTGTATGCCAGTTTTGAAACTATAATGGTCATAATAATAATAAATAATGGCAACCTGTCACTTGAATTTTTATCACCAGTAAAGAAATTTAAAGGCACTTGCAATGTATAGATGTGTTTTTGGTATTTTAACTGTAGTAGTTGCAGTACGTTATTGCATACTTTTTAATTTGTATAAACAGATAAACATTGCAGTACCGATAAATACGAAATCTAGTTTAATAGATTGCTCATGTCATTTTTGTCTTTTAAAGGATACATTTTTTCGTAGATGATGCTGTCTTGTGTATGTTTAATACTTCATGTCCTCAATTGCTTGCCTGGTTTTAAAAAAATAATAATAATAATAACAATTGCTTCATTTTCTTGGAGCATATCCATCCATACACCAGTATCCAGAGTTAAACAAAATAATCATATGATTTGCCAAAAAAAAAATTTAAATGTTGCAAACTGTCTGTTTAATTTCAGTCGGCTAACCCGATTGGATAGATTAGCTTTTGGAAACAATGCGCAGTGAAGGAATGACTGAAAACCGGTGATTTTTAATGTGTTCTATGTGATCTGTTTTTGTTACCTTCATTGTATAAAAATATATATGTGATGAGGATTTGTGGATCTTCATACCTGTGATGATTGCTTGCAATGGAAAATGGACCACTTGGCCAACCAACTGAAATTAACAAGCAGTAATGATAAATATATATATATATATATATACAGACGCTAATTACATAAGTATTGTCATATATTTTATTGTCTGTATGTTTCTTGAACAACCTAATTTCTTAAAAAATGAATAAATTTCATGATGTTATTTTGCTAATCACGGTAATTTGTCTAGCACTATACATTGATTAGTGTTGATCTCCACACATTGGTGTAGGTATATACAGCGATGATGATGATGTTATATTGTTTGATAATTTACCCCACAAAAATACTTATTTTTGTTTTTGTTTTATTTTCACAATTACGATATGCATCTGCACTTGGCTGAAATTTCATTATTTTTATTTTAAATGTTCAAATGTCACCTTTCAAGAAACGTCAACTTCAAACATGAATAACCCGTCCATACCAACCATTGGAAATCATCGAACCACCCCATACAATTGAGAAGTTTTAACTTTACCGGAACTTATTCTAATAATAAATATACAGTAAAATACAACCACATTACAAGCAACCCTTGTTCAAATGTGGATGTTTTTTTTTGTTTGTGTATTAAGAATTTGTTTTAATTCCATTAAGAGCTTCCTCGTGATATCACACATGAACAATACAAATGGGATCTTTGGCGTTATGAAGCCCCTTAAGAATGAATGCTTACTGTGTGTTGTGCAGGCCTGAAGTAGAAAATTGACAATTTCCAATTGAGGCTGGTTATATCATTACCAGGAAAGCTGTAAGTTGATGTTGTTTTCAGAGATAATTGTCATAATATGTTTTCCGATTTAGTTTAGGAATTGACCCAATTTTATTGAGGTTTCTGACAACTCTAAAGCACTATTAATCCATTAATTTGAGGCACATCTTTGCTGTTCAATCTTATAAAGATGTACTTTAAATGGATAGTCATGTTTGTTTTTTTACAAAGAGATCACTGGGTAAAAAGTTGGTAAAAACTACCTTTGTATTTCTCAAAACGTATGTGTTTGTAAGCGATTAAGTGGAAAAATATTGTCTACAAAGAGTAGGATTTCCTTGCCTTGTGGATCCAATGATGCAGCAAACGAATATAGGAAGTCCCTAAAAAACATCTCCGACTCCATCCATGATTTTTAATTTGCATAATAATTAGGTCATAAGTAGCTTCTTGACATTTTTGAAACAATGTGGTTTCATATCACTGACATTCATACAAAAAATAGGTACTCTTTTGAGCCATTGCTGTTCTGGAAACTTTTTGAACCAAAAGTCTGTTGTTCGCAGAGACGCAGCAGCACTACGTCAATAATTTTATTTTAACTTAAATACTCGGTACTTAATTTCAATACCAATCGAAGCCGAGTAATTTTCTCAACTTTATCGACATACTTTTTAAATTTACTAAACAACATTTTTTGTAATCAATTTAATCAATTAAAACTTAAAATGCTTAAATAAAGGAATTTTGTTTTTAAATATCATCAGTGTTCACACAAGTGAAAAACCATACAAATCTTCCACCTGCAACAAGAGCTTTTCTTATGCATATTGTTTGAAAGATCATCGATTTATCTCATGTACAAGCCTCATTGGCTTTTATGAGTTTTTATGTATATTTGTATGTTCATATCGGCATTAAATGATGGAATATATAAAAATCAATAAAAGTTCATACAAGTGAAGAACTTTACAAATGTTCCGTCTGCAATAAGAACATCGCTTGGGCTTCTGTCCTTAAAATTTATCAATGAGTTCACACATGAAAAATGTTTAACTGTGCAACAAAAGTTTTATCCAGGCATATGTTTTTAAACATCAAAAGTGTTCATACAAGCAAAAAAACATGTTCTATCTGCAAACAAATGTTCTAATTGTTCAAATGTTCTATCTGCAACAATAGGTTTTCTTTTGCATGTCGCTTGAAACACCATCAAGGAGTTCAGACAGGCGACGAACCTTGCAAATGTTCTACCTGCAAAAAAACAACATTGGGATTTTTTCCTGAAAATTCATCAAAGAATTCATCTGTGAAAAACCGCAGAAATTAACTACCTGGAACAAGAACCTCGTTCAGACGACTGTTTTCACATTTCATCAATTTTCACAGGGAATTCACAAGGGGTGAAAAAGTTTACAGTTTTACAGTTTTTTCACCTTTAAAAAGAGTTTCGTTCAGGCCTGCATCCTAAAAATTCGTGAAATAGTTTATAGCTTCATAGTTTATTAGTTCAGGTGTAATTGATGCAACTATACTTATAGAAAAAAAAATTCGCTTGGACTTTGTCCTAAAAAATCACCTTGAGTTCACATGAAAAATCGTCACACTGGTGAAAAACCTTACAAATGTTTCACCTGCAAGAAGAGATTTCTTTATGCACATCACTTGAAAGACTATCAAAAAATTCATACAGGGTGAAACCTAACAAATTACTCACCTGCAGAATGAAGTTTGTTAAATCTTTCTTTGTAAAAATTCATCAGAGTTCACAGAGGTGAAAACCGTGCAAATGTACTACTTGAAACAAGAGCTTAGTTCAGATATCTGTTTTGAAACTCTTTTTTGAATCCATGTTCAAGCAGGAGATCATACAGGATGAAGTTTTGAAACCATCAAAATGTTCACACACGGGAAATACTGTATATCACCTGCACAAGAGCTTTCCTTAAGCGAATGGCTTAAAACATAAAAAATTCACACACTTGAAACACCGTACAAATATATTACATGCAAACTTTGCTCGGGTTTTTGTCCTACAAAGTATGTCAACACTGGTAAAAAACCATGCAAATGTTCCACCTGCAACAAGACCTGTTGTTTTGCATATATGAAAGATCATCAAAAAAATTAACAGGTGAAAATCGTAGATTGTTCTACCTGCAACAAGAGTTTAGTCGAGGCATTTATTTTGAGTGTTCATCAGTGTGTTCATACAGGTGAAAAACCTGACATGTTTCACTTACAACAAGTTCTTTCTGTTCAATAAATTCATTAAAGGGTCCACAGTGGAGAAAACCATACAAATGTACAACTCGAAAAAAGAAGTTCAGTCGAGTCTGTCCTAAAAATTTCATGGGTGAAAAAATGTACAAATGTTGCATCTGCAACAAGAGCATTTTTTATGCACCAGAGATCACACAGGTGTAAAACCTTACAAATAATTCATCTGCAAAATAAAGTTTGTTCGAGCTTCTGTTTTAAAAATTTAAACACATGTCAAAACCTTACAGATGTTCCTTCCGAAAAAGGAACTTTGCTTTGATTCTTGTCCTATAATTCATCAGAGTTCACACGGGTGAAAAACTTTGAGTTTACACAAGTGAAGAACCCTACTAATGCTCTACCAAAGCACTGCAAGAAGTGCTTTTCTTATGCATGTTACTTCAAAGAATTCACACAGGTGAAAAACCTTCAGTTTACACAAGTGAAAAACTGCATTTTGGCAAACGGAAAAGTACCAAACGGGTATCAGAAACTACTTTTATTTATCATTAATTAAAAAAGCTTATTTTAATTAGTACATTTTTTTATAATTAAATGTATAGTTAGGAAAACCTGTTAATTCAGCATTCGTAAGTGAACCAAGCAGCGCAATAAAAATGACGCGAAAGCTCCCCCTCATGGTTGTTTCCACGTAGTACGCAACTATACAACTGAAAAGCCTAACGTGACAGTAAAGCATTTTTAATTATATTAATAATAAACATTAATATAACGCCCTGCTTTTTATAATAAAAATATTTAATAATAAACATGGTTTAGAACAAAATAATGTGTATTTTATTAAAAATTTTATTTCTAAGGTTTAAATAATCATCTAATTACAATCATTGTTTTACATGTATATTATATATATATGACTTTTATTTCGAGCTAAATACATGTATCTAAAATATGCAAGCTTAAGATATTATTAATATCGCACGAAAAATAGTGAGATTTATCGAGAAATACTCAATAAATTGATAATATAATTTTTTTTTTAAACTACAGAATTTGTGTAACCCATTAAATTAACAGGGTATAAAAATAATAGACCTACAGTTAGGAGGCACTGAGTAAACCATAGGTCTAAAGATAAAGTAAAACTTGTTCTTGTAGGCTATGATAAAGTCAAGATTAGTTTTATACTCAGTATAAAACTAACCTTGGTAAAGTAGACCACAAACCACATGAAACGATTAAAATCAGTACTGCTATTCCCATCTGTCGTCAAAACATTGCAACTATTTTAGTTTCGAATTGATATTCGATACTTTCCAGCAAGCAATTTATCGATAGATAAGTGACATGCACATCAGCTGTGCCAAGCTCAACTCTCAGCACAGCAATATCAGTCTGTTAGGATAGATTAGATTATATAGTTTCGGTTAAATTACTTAAATAGTTTGAGACATGTTCAAAACATAATCGTCAAGTGAGTTAGCCTAATGTTTGGCTAATAATTAATTTTGGATGTATGGAGATAATTGAAGACTTGTCAGGGAGCGAAAAAACAACAAAATGATTTCGTTCTGAAACAGCACAAACGTCAATGTATGTACCTAATACAGTATGACAATGTTGTTCATAATCGATGAAGAATTTAAACTTAAAAACATGAAAATAGACAAGAGATTGTTTTCCCCCTTTCAGATACTTCAATTTGAAAACGAGCAATAACCTTGCAAATTTCGGATCACCTGAGTCTTGAGTAATATTTTATATTTGTCATGCCGCTCTAAGTTTAAACAGTGAACATAGACGCAGCTGTGAAATGGAACGAAATGAAGCATGTGCCAATGACTTGTGCATTGAATTCATGCCACCATCTGCGTGTCTTAACATTCCTAAAGCTGAACATTGCATTTACACCTCGTGTTATTGGTGGGTATTTTTAATGTAGCTGCTAACTAATGGCCATATGCAACGAACATATTATTTACTAGCGTCTCGATGCATTTTTCTAAACATGTGACATCACTCCTGCCAAAGAAGACACTCGTCTCTTGCTGATTGTAATTTGAGCTGCCGTCTTCAAGATGCTGCATGCAACTTTCATTGCATCTGTTCTCATAAATCACAACCCATAACACACGTATCTTGTTCTAGAGCACAATAGGGATGTTCATGTGATGTTAATACCACTGCTACTGTCATTGTCATTTGCACTATCGTACTACAAAAACTACTGATGTAGCTACTCAATCACTTCGTTAACTGTTGATAATGATATAACAAGAATATCCCTGAAAATTAAATTACACATGCTTGATTATTCTAGTGATATTTTGATTTTGCGCCATATGTGAAACTTTGTAGTGAACTCAGGAGTTTTTGATTTCACTGATACAAGAAAAAAGCGATATTACCATTATAGTAAAGTTTGTAACCTGTCATTTACTGATTAAAGACTACAAAAAAGTTAAATCCAAAGATTGATGATACTATACTAAGTAATAGCCCATGCAGAAACATTGGTAGTTGTTGTCATTAAACAGTTTTCGAAGTACTTGTATGGGTTTGATATACAGTGAATTTTATACAATTTTTTAATTTTATATATTCTAGTTTTCACACATTATCTAACTTACTGTTTTGTTTTGTTTGTTGTGTATAAACTTAACACTTGTTGAGTGCATCTTTGAATGCGCTTGTTAAAGGCAACCTTCTATCAAAGTTTTTTCTCTGTTGTTTTTTTGATTTTGAAGGGGCAGAAACAGACTTACAGGTGAAAGAAATTATAAAATTTATGATGATTAGAGAAAAAGTTTATTTTTTTTAAAACATGATGATGTAGATTTAGTGTCTATGAGCCTAGCTTATAATTTTAAACGTTTACTTTATTAGTGAAGAAAATGTGTGGAATCTTTGCGACTATGTTAGAAAACATCAACCAGCACATTTGCAATACGTGTCTGCTGTTTTCATATCTAATGATTGTAGAATGGCGAGTTGAAATTTATTCACAACATCCCATTTCAAGTAATCTACATTTTTCAATCATCATATCTTCAATTTTTTCTTCTCAAACAGATTCCTTTGTGGGAACAAAAATCTGGATCAGGAGATGAGAAAATTGTATTCTGGGTAAGAGATTTGACTGAAGTTAATTTCCACACCATGGCTTAACTTAGCTTAAGAATTAAGACATACAGGGGGTTTCTGAAAGGTCTGGTCAAACTTTAATCACAGATGCTACGCATCAAAACACAAAGCAAAATGTTAATTTAAATGTGGGTATGGAAAATGGCCTTCTCATTCCAGACTTACCGAAAAAAGTGACTTCATTCCATGTTATTTTTGAAAGGAACCATTTCAGGACGCATGTTTACATAGTGTTTTGCATTGTTGTTTTGATGTGAAGAGTCTGTGATTAAAATTTGGCTAGACTCTTGAGGAACACCCTGTAGCTTATATAATTTTTGATTAACAAATGCTATTGATTGTGTTTTTTTATGATGCTTTTTTTCCAGGATTACCATGTCATAATGTTGTTCCAGAACAAAGAACATTGTTTAGTATATGATTTAGATACACGTTTGGAATTTCCATGTGATGTGAACGTTTATTTGCAAAGAGCGCTACGAAACGACCATCTTATCATGCCAAAGTTTCACAGGTAGAACGGTAGTTTATTTATTTTGTTTTAATTTTATGTGTGTTTGTGATTAGTTTTAAGAGTAATTCCCTTACAAACAGATATCTCCGAGTGATCCCTGCGACGGAATTTCTCGAAGAGTTTTCATCTGACAGATCTCATATGAAAAATGATGATGGTACTTGGATTAAACCCCCACCCAATTACTCACCAATTTGTCCTAAAGGTGATTTTTAAGTTTTTACAAATGATACTGTGTTATACTGCCTTGCATTATCTTCAGGGCCGGGTTTAGTCGTTTTACGCCCACACTGAATGCCATCTCCCTCCCCCTTTGCCCAAATTCAACATATCGATGAAAATACAAAATTGGAAGTTTAGTTTGAGCGCAAAAAAATATTTAAATATTTTTCTTTTTGCAGATATTATTAAAAGTCAACATTTTTACATCTAAATGTATAATTTCAATGTTTTCTGCTACCCCCAAAATTTTGCCCTAGGCCCGGGCCTATAGGGCCTAATGGGAAATCCGGCCTTGATTATCTCAGACGGTATTTCTGTACTCATGCTTATAGGGTCGTTTGTTTTATTTTGATGTCTTAACATTTGTGGTTAAAATTTGACTAGTCCTTTGTACACCCTATATTTATTGACTGACACTGTTCATCATTAAGGTTATGCTTTTTTATGCTTATTTATTCAAATAGTCAACAATTATTGGTCACTTCACACTGTAGTTTGAATTATCAATTATCAATTTTTTTAAGTATAGTTTCAAGTGTAATTTTGGGGATTCAAACCCCCAAAATACTCCCCCCCTGGCTGTGCCTATGCAGCTAAGTATGTACAATATATTGAAAAACCTCGATTTTCAATATATTAAAAAAACATATTCTAAAATACATATAAATAGATTTCTGGAGGGGCTTCAGCCTTCTTAACTAACCCTCTGGCTACATGCCTGCTTACTATATTAAAATAATTGAAGTTACTGAAAATTACTTTTATACGAGGTAGCTTCAAAAAGTTCCGGGACTGGTGCTGTATTTCCACATATAGTGACTAGGAGACGTTTTAAACACAACCACCCTCAAAGTACTGCCCTTCCGCAGTTACACACTTTTGCCAACGCTCGTACAATTGTTGGAAACACTTCTAGAACCCTTTCTTTGCAACCCTTACAAGGGCATCCTTTGAGGTAGGTACTTGGGGTTTAACGAGGGCACCGACTGGCTTTTACAGCTATGTCATTTGGCCCTCAGACTTTAT
>JAQIWH010005882.1:0-13802 GCA_034695005.1 Cryptops parisi | reverse complement strand
ACAAATCTCGTCCATCCAAACAATACACGCAATAAGTTGTTGTAAGCCGTTTTCAATCTTCTAATGCGAAAATTTCTTGCATTGGACCAAACCAGGAGTAAGCAGATTTACACGCTAGGTCAACGAAATTTTACCAAGAATCGAATCCGCTGTGGTTAATAAATATTTAATAGATTAATATAATATCTCCTTTATATGCTTTAGCATGAAAACTCGAATCCAGTGTTTTAATATTATCAATAATTCATTGCTTTGGAATACTGATCAAAATCTGTTGTTTGATATTTTAACTCTCTATAGAAAGTTCAAAATGGATTGTGGATGAGGCAATTTCCTATGGACGAAGAATACCAGTTGCAAGTGATTGGCGTAAATTCTGACGGATTTATTGAACAAGTCAATGCAACTACTGATTGGACGAAATATGATACAGGTGACCAAAAAGAAAATTGGCTTTAACATTACAACTAGATTTTGAATGTGATGTAATAAGAAAACAATGTATTTTTTTCAGAATTAAAGTTGCTTCCACCGACAAATTTGAAAGTGGAAAGAATAGATTACAGTGTTAATTCACAGATATCTGCTGTCATCACATTTGATCCGCCGCCAGGTAATGAATATACATTTTGTATCTATTCAATTTATATTTACTGCGTGTATCAATAGCTGTATCAACGTGTACCAAATACGTAGTTAGTTAATTAAACAGTATATTGTATAAAATATACAATAAATCAATAAGATTTATAAGTTTATTGTGTGTGTGTGTTTTTTTGTTAAAGCTCCCTGTCACTTTTTTGATGTGGCAAGTCGCGTAATCTGTGAACCACTGTGGCGCCAGTTTCCTGCCCCAATGAAAACTTGTTGGGCAAGAAACTTACGTCACAGCTATGCACAAATTTCTCGATTTGCCACACCAAGCATTGCTTGTCACAGGGCTGTAAGGATTTGAAAATGAACATTACGAATAAATATTTTCTCCTTTATTTTTAAATTCTTTTAGAGTTACCATGTTACTATAAGATTTTTTGGTATAATAACGTACCAGACGCATATTCTCATTCTGAAACGACATATAATGAGGTACGTATTGAATAATTAAGAAAGTTCTCGATCCATGCGAGGATCGTGTGCCACGCAAACTTCGCATAAATCAATGTTTTTAGCATTAAATAACAACACTTCAGCGTTGTCATATACTGTATGTGTCAATGCATAGAATCAATAAATAACGAAATTGTCTCGTCAATAACGAACATCTAGAAATTCTGTCATCATAAGCACGATTTCATTATATGGAACTCGCATAAATCGAAGACTTCCTGTAACTTATTTATTTTTTAAATTATGCATGTTGAAACAAATTGTAAAATGCTGTAAGATCAAATAATTTTGTTTATGTAATAACGTTGTGATTCAGAAATCTATTTAAAGGATTTTGTTACATAAAATTTTTTATATAATTTGTTATACGAAACTTTATATTGAAAAAGTCGTTTGGTTTGCTTTCAAATTTTTCAAATTTTGAAGAAAAAAAAGTGTATGCCATTAAGAGACTCTACTTTTATAATTACAGCTGTTTCCACCATTTGCATTGCGTCTTGACCAATTGTCCTACAGTTCAAATTACACTGTCGACATTCGAAGCATTGGAAAATTTCAAGAGAGCAACAAGAGTAGTATATCTTTTATGACGTTGTCATGTTTGGAAGCCAATAATCACAGCTTCGTAATATGCGGTAAGAAATAGTTTGAAATTGTTGTGTTTTCAATGGCTCTAAAGAAAAATGCTTAATAACGATTATTACCTAATAATAGAACCGAATGAGTTTTTGCGCATTATAAACTAATTACCGGATTCTGTAATGACGGATATAATTGCGCAGCGATAATGAGAATAGTTTAATTGCTTAATTATTAGAATGAAGATTTTACCAAAGAAGACAAAGCAAGGATTTCACTTACGGCTATTTGATTACTAGATAATTGATTTTGAAATTGACCCATGATGTTGTACTATAATAAAGTAGAAGAAAATTATGCACCACCAATAATATTCATTATGTTATCATATCCTCTGTTAAACTGAGTAAAACAAAACATTAATCAATCTGGAATAATTAATCCAGAAAACAACAAAACAAAACCTGTGGATATTATAAAAGATAAATTATGGTACAGTAATTTTTATCAAACTTTCAAGCTTTAGTGTACATGAATTATCAAGTCATTTGTACTTGTAATGTAATAACAAAACGTATGACAATGTTTCCGGGAATGTAGAGAATCCAGGCAATGTTTGAAATTAACGTTACATTAAGCAATGATTTTAGTTTTATGTTTTAATCTAGTTCTAAATTTGGAATTGTTGTACTCTATATTACCTTCACTTGTGAGATTGTGAGTAAGTGAGCTGAAAAATTGAACGTTATACTTCTATCTACAGTCGTTTATAAGAATATACTGTAAAATCCAATGTACCAAAAAAAAAACGCATAAATCAAAAACCGCATAAGTTTATTGTAGAAGAAAAATGGCATATATAATAAATAAATGAATCGAAAATTGCATAAATGAAAAATGGAATCACTCTCAAAACTTGCGTAAATCAAATACAGTAAAACCCCGGTTATCCGGCCTAATTGGGACCGGAGATAGGCTGAATAAGCGAAAAGCCGGATATTACGGACGACAGTGATAACGCTGTACAGTACAGTACTGTAGACTATACTGTACTGTATAATTTAACTAAATGTACAATAAAGGCATTATTATTATTTTATTAATAATGCCTTTATTTTTAATGTTTATGTTAAATTTTTATTTTTATTTTTATTTTTAATGCCTTATTTATTTTATTTTATTATATATATTTTTTCAACTACGGCCCGGATAAAGCGGACAGCCGGATATCCGGGATCCGGATAACCGGGGTTCTACTGTATATCGCATCGCTCAACGATTGCATAAATTTAATTTCTCATAAATCGAAATTTGCATTAATCTAAATTTGCATAAATCGAAACGCGCAGAAATCAAAAATGAAATTATTCAAAAACGCGCATAAATTGAATATCGAATTTACTCAAAGATCCCATAAGTTTTAATTAGCATAAATCAAATTAATCGAAACAAAAATGGATTTTTTTGCATTATATATGTAAAACAGTACATACAATAAGCTTATCTGTATATGACAGTAGGTTATATGAAGAGTATGCTTAAAAAGAATTTTTAATGTACTTGTTTTATACAGAAAATGTTGTAATCTAACTTAAACAGTTGTATACTGTATAAGTTGTTATATCATACTTTTGTCAAAAAAAAAGGCTTGGCATTGTATAAAATGCCTGAATTCTATACATTGCTAGTGACAACTTAACCTGGTATAATCACTTGTGATAAGTATTAATTTTGGTTCACATAGGAACACCTACACCTGAAAATTTGACAGTCTCGACAGAGAAGAAAAACAACGTCTATGATATTTATGTGACATGGAATCCGCCACTCTATGTTTCAGCCACTAATGTCATTTCGGAATACAGGATCGAGTTGATTGTGTTTGAAGACAATCCGTTTAATAAGATCGTTAGAGTTTCAGGAGTAAGACATGTTGTTTTCTTTTGCATTAATTTTTTTTTTAAGCTTAAAACTGTAAAGACTTTTTAATGTATAAATTAAATGTTTAATTATTACATATTTTAAATCTACGCAGAACACTACATCGATGAAATTTACAAATGTCAAAATGAGCGAATTTTACACGATTTCAATCAGTTGTCGAAGTGTAGAAAATGCCAATTATTCTAAGGAATCCATCTTTCGGTTGGGTATGTGGTTTTTTGTATTAATATACAATTTACTTTATTGTCTTATAAATATTGATTAAAATCAACGTCAATAAATTTTTTATTTCAAACATTTTGTAGGACCGATAAAGACTTTTTATGATAGTGCAATTACTGGTAGCAATACCGATTTCAACATTACAGGTTAGTGTCTTTTTCATATATGATTTTGTTAAAAAATGCTAAAAAATCTTATAGTTGAAATTTTTACTCACAAAAAAAAATTTATTTCATATTAAATTTGTTTAAACTTTTATTTTTGGTTTTTCTTTTATAATTTAGAAATCATTTCGATTGTCATTGCCGGACTCTTGTGTGTGGGAATTTTATGTTTTGTAATTCGTCATGTAAGGCGTCAACGTATGAAAAAGAAGTTAGATAAAATTCGAAATCAGTACTTTCAGGTAATGGATCATGATTCTTTATTTATGTTTAGTATTATTATTATTATTGTTATTAAATTTAAATTTAAAATGTAGTCCTCCTTGCTTAGCTCTGTTAATTTATTCCTTGAAAACTGACCAAAAAGCTGTAAACGATTTTTGATTTCTCATACGAATTAATATAAATCAAATTTACAGTAGAAACCGGTTATTGTGATCACTTTGGGACCAGTGATTTTGATAAAAATAACCAACTGATAATAATATTACATTAAACAATGAATAAAAAAACATTAAACAGTGTTTTGGGACAGATTGATTATGATAACAATAGCCTATCGATAACATTATGCATGATTAAAATAACCAGATTTTATTGTAGTTCGTTTCCAAGGTTCACAAAGCTGTATTGGAATAATTATTTGCCCACGTCTATCTAATCTATGTAGAACTTTTTTTGTGTACACTCACGTTATAGTGAAGAGCCACATTCATCGACGAGACTTCACCAAAACACGATGCCATTACATAAATTTAAATTACAACCATAAGTGGATAAGAGTTCACTATTTAAATAAAACAACGTAAAAGTAAAGTAAACAAAACTAGTCGCTAATGATTAGAAGTCAAAATTTTGTGTAAACAAAGCAACACGAGATTAAACACGGGGTTTAATGTATCATCCTTAACAGAAAACAGCAATAGTAACAAGCAAGCAGAAGGTTACCATGAGGATATCAGGACAAATGGTCTATTTATACCAAAAAGCGGTATAGATAGAACATAATTTGACAATTTTTTCAGAGTGCTGATAGAGTTCGTTCACTGGTACACAATATGCTCAGCAGATCGCACAACTGCTTCACGACGAAAATAAAATTTTCATTTGAAAAAAGTTAGTTAGAGTCAATGTTAGAGACATTTAAGATTTGAATCGTATATAAATATTGTTGTCTTGTATTTTGAGCACTAACAATATAATTTTTTGAAAAAAGATAATGGATGCTGTGGATTACGAAAACTATTAGCAATAGAACACAGACAAGAATATACAATCATTTTTTTTTATAGATAAAATTTTTTTAACTCTTAAAAAGTTTGAAATAGAGTGGTAACGGTTGAAGCCAAATAACAGTCTCACATAGCGATTAAAAGAATTGTCATTGTAAAAGATTTTAAAATAAGTTGTACATTGTACAAATTGTATTCATGGAATAAGGTTTTGAAATTCCATTCTAGCTCCAAAATAATAACACAGAATAATAGGGTACACGTTAAAACATGTACCGGTACCTCGCACGTCGTATATTTTAAAACATGTACGACTTTGTTATTCAAAACAACCCCAAATATTTTTTTACTTTATTTTGTTTATATTCCATAAAGGTACTGATAAAGTGGTTGTTTGGTATAGTTTTATATAAAAAATAATTGTAAATATTTTGTTCCAAAAATGTGGAACATAGCATGCCTCTTACAAGGTCGTGTTTATAGTAAACCCTATTTTTAAAGCATTATACTGTACATACATACAGTACTCACATATATACAAACCAACATACAAAGAAAATTTATATACTTTTAGAATTATCTATTTGCAGACCCATATCGAATTACGCTTAAATTGCACGAAGTTTAAGATCAATTTTTTTAAAATCTTATATTAGATTCAAATTTAAAAATCAAACCGTTTTGTATCAAAAAACCTCTTAACAAAACTCATATCTTAAAAAATTAGGGAAGTACTGTCTTTACAGATATCTGTTATTAAACAAATTTGTTTCTTTTCTTAGTTTCTTGAACAAACTGATCCACCACAATCCAGCGGCCTTTCCGTAACAACTGCGAAAGATGGTATCATTATTGATGAATTCGAAGTGGATTTTAACTGTTTACGTTTAGGAGTCATCATAGGTCAGGGAGCCTTTGGCGTTGTACGCGTGGCCAAGTTAATAATTCCATCATGTCCGTGGAAACATAACCAAATTGTTGCGGTGAAAATGTTGAAAAGTAGGTAGTATTTTCATTATACAAGCTTATTATACAGGTTTTTCTAAAAAGGTCAGACCAAATTTCAAACTCAAATGCTACGCGTCAAAACAAAGCAACAAGTCCATATAAACATGAATCCGGAAATGCATACTCATTTGAACACCACACAGCGATTACAATAGGATTTACATGAACCGTGTTTATATGAATTGTTTGCTTTGATGCGTCGTACCATCTGTGGTTGAAAAAGTTGACTAGACATGGAGCACCGTGTATAAAAAACCACATTATTCCATCATTGATTTGAGAAACTTCCAACTCGTTGGCTGTATGCTGCCTTTTATTGTTATGTAGGAGTTTAGGATGTTCAATGAACAACCTAAATGTATAAAAACATGGGGTTGTTGTTGCAAATAACTAACCTAAACCAGCAGGCATAAACAATTATAAATTACACGCGTTTTAAATAGTGTCTATGTCTAGTGGCTTATGTTAGTTAACAACAACAAAAATCCCGTGTTTTGTATTAACATCACTGAACAACGTAAACTCCTAAATGACTTGTTGTCTATATGTTCAACCACGTTATGTATTTGAAAAAACAAGTACATTAAAAATGCTTTTTAAGCATACTCTTTATATACAGTCATATACATATAGACTATATATACATACATAATGCAAAGAATCCATTTTTGATTTCGGCATATTTCGATTTATGTGAATTAAAATTTATTCAATCTATCAGTAATTGATATTTGATCTATGCGAGAGTTTTGAGGTATAATTTCATTTTCGATTTAGTTATGCGATTTTTTATATTGTACATGCGGTTTTTTTATTTATGCGAAGGACTTATACAGTTTTCATTTTATTGGGTTTTTTTGGTACATTAAAATATACAGTATATTTTCATAAACGACTATAGATGACAATATACGTTTATTTTACAACTCGTTCACTCACAAATTTACAACACACTCACTCACAAGTGAAGCTAATATAAAAAGTATAATAAAATATAGATCATAGCAATGAAGACGAAGAACAAATGATTCAAGAAATCGAAACCCTTCGTAACATCGGTACTCACCCCCATATAGTCAGCTTGATTGCTTACTGTTCCAAATGTCCCAATTTATTCATCGCAGTCGAGTATTGCAACCTTGGTAACTTGCAATCCTTCTTGAACAAACTTCGGGAACAGGTAAATAACATACTCACATAATTAGTGCGATTTTCTTTCTTTTTCTTGCGGTTTTCCAATTTCAACTTCATGTTTACGAATATTAATCAGAGAAATCGTAATTTATTTTTTATTTGGTAGAGTCTCGGGTTTCAATCATCTCCATCTTTCACTCACGGAGACAGCGGAATGATGTTGTCTCAGGAACGAGAAATCCATTATGCGGATCTTTGCGTAGGTAAAATGAAGTTCCGATTCAATTATGTTTTGTAATTGTACAAAATTATATAAAAAGATGGTTTGCAAATAACGATGAAATTGAGCATTTATATTTTAATGTTATTTTCATGCATTTTTTTTTAGCCCTATTGTTTATTTTATTTTTATTTTTATAATTTTGTTTTATTAGAAGAAAGTGAATGAAGTTTTTTTAATCCGTTTTGCTAGAGGATTTTATTTATTTATTTATTTACATGTAAAAATATTTAAAACGTGACATTAAGGATTCCGTGGAAAAAATATCCAATTTTTTCAAGAAATCTGATTATTTTTCCGTTTTTGAATTTTATCAATAATTAATTTTAGGTTTTAAAAAAAAAATTTTTTAATATTTAATTTTTAAAAATTTTTTAATATTAATTTTTAAAACAATCTAATATTTATGTCCACCATTGTATATTTAAATTTCTTTCATTTGATATTCATTTATTAAATCCAATTTGCAATTTTAAAAAAAAAAATAAATGTATTTTTTTATTTTAATTTTTTAAAAAATATTTCGCTGTTTATTTTTAATTGCACACTATACAATAAAAAATATTTATTGACTATATGATGTTAATTTTGTTTTCAGACTCAGCTTCATGGTCTGTGCCATCCTACAAGAATATCCCATTTTATATCAACAGAGAAGGTAAGAAATATTTTTATTACTAGATTAAACAAGGGTGGGATCATGATAAATTTAGGTAAAGTTTATGGACAAACATGCACTTCAGGCGGAAGTTCAGTAAATGGATTTAAAGTCTAGGTTAGATTAAAGGAATACAAACAAAATCATATGAAACACAAACTGAGCCAAACAAGGACGTAATAGACTATTGTCATATAACATTTTTATTAAAAAGCTTAAAACATAAGAATTAAGTCTTTTGTACCCTCACCTTCAAGTCTGCGAATTTGTTGTTTGTTTTGTTGTTCATACTTACGTTGAAATTGTCATTGTTTGCACTAGCGTTAACATGATTATGTTTATATTGGATCTATTAAGTTAATTAAAAAGGAAGTTGTGTGTGAATAAAAATGAATAAACTCGTCGTTAATGTGAAAAGCCAGTAAATTTTGGGGAAAAAATTACAATGACATTTTCATAAATTTCTATGGTTTCACTAATTTAGTTGTTTTGATAAATACTTATAACGACATTAAATAATTACAATACTTCAGTGTAGTGTCTGAATTTTCTCATTGTCATTACTTTGCCGAAAACAATTATTTACTTTATGGTACTTCAGGAGTCGTATTTAAGCGAAACAATAGTGCTTAAGTACTATATAAACTATAAGTACTATTGTTTTGTTAGATTGGCACTTAAACATTGTAAACATCGATTTTTGTTTTGCGTCACGTTTGTTAAGTGTTAGTCTAATGATATGATAATTATGATACTTACCTTTGATGCCGTTGAATGCAAATGGCTTTTCATGATTGGATGATTCTACAGGATGTCCCACAAATCACGTACTATACAATAATACTCTACCAGTGGCGTCACTAAGGTGTCATCCGTTTTTCCATGGTGCACCCTTGATCAGCTTGACGTTATTGGAAACGTCATTCGTTTAATGTGCTTGCACATTAGACGGATCGACACGTGTAAACATCCATTTGGTGACACCAGATATCTCTGCCAGAATGTTATTAAAGAAGTTGGTGAGGATTATAGAGGCCACTTAACTGCATCACGTGATTTTATCACCGATTTACCGTGAAGTTCGATCAGTTTCTAAAGTGAACATTTTAGCTTTTCTGTATAACACAGCGAATAGCTACAGCTTTGTAGTGTTTTCCTGCCGAGCACAGCGCATTGCTACAGCTTTTGAAGACTTTCCAGCATAACACCTCGCAGTAGAATGAATACATGCAAAATAAGTAGCTATATTGATACAATGTATTCAAGCTGAGCTTATGAAAAATGTTTTTTTGTGATTATTTACTAACTACAGGGATATTTTTCATAAAAACTGTTTGCTTGAACACTGTACAACAAATTTATAGACGCTCATTATGGTGTCACCCACTCTGAGATGTTTCCCCGCACGATCCGAATCTCAACACCTCCCCAATAAACGAAACTAACTCTACGACACACACACATATTCTAAACTTTACCTTTCCCAATAATGACTTGTGGAACACCCTGTAATTAAAATCAGGTTTTCCATTACTGTATAAAAAAATAAATTGAAGGATAAACACAAACATTTCGAGGTGATGAGACTAAAGTTGAAAGTGAACGGAGAAACAAAAATCGATATTTTAACAACCAGTGTCATTGAATAGTTGCGTGTTTTTATCATGTAATTGATGGGCTTCGGGCAGCATAAGAAGCCACACTTTTGAAATTGTTCAGCAAAGCCGTTTTTCTAGTGATAAACTCCATAGAGTACCATACTGATCAAAAAGGTGATTTTTTATAATATGCTGTTATTTTCTTTCAAATCAAGGAAGTGGTAAAGTAACAACCTAGAAAAAAATACTGTCAAACAGTTTGATGTAAAAATGTCATTTGTTTTTGAAGTGTGGCTTAACACTATGCTGCCCGAAGCCCTTCAATTTTATGGTTATTATATCTTACGTGTTTCAGTATAGTGATTCAATTCTATCTTTATACATAATTTCACAATGAATTAAATGATCATTAAAAATTTTGAAATTATGATTATATAAACTAATAAATAATAGAATAATGTTGAAGCTTGTTGAGTTAAGTACAGTAGAAAAACAAGACGTTGCGGAATTAGTTTTGCATACTATTCGTGGTGGTTATGAATAGCTCGTACATTATACGTGCATTTTAACATTGTAATTACCAGTATATGTATATTAATATATTATACAAAGTTATTCATTATTCCGTGACAAGTTATTAATAATCACTATTCCGTATTTACTCAACAAATATTTTATTAAATTACACTAAATGAAAGGTACCCTTTTAAAGTTGTTTTCAGATACTTCACAAATATTCAATATGTCCACCGCGGCGTACATAAACACGAGAGTTTATTTTGTCCCATACTCGTGTAAGCACGTCACAGTTGATCAGTGCCAAAACTTTAAAGATATTGCTGATGGGGAGTGGGAGTGTAAAAACATTATCCTTACCGAATCGTTACAAGCAAAATTCGCACGAGGTTAAATCGGTGACCATGTTAACACGTCATCATCAAAACATTTGATATTTTGATGAAGAAAATTGTGTACATTTGCGAGTATGTTGTCTCCTAACAGAAAACCATGGCGATTACGAGCGTGTGATTTTCTCAAAACAAAACTTGGAAAGTTTACCTTAAAAGTAGTACAATTAAAGAGCAGTTGAGTAAATTTAGTTATGGAGTGGTGAATTTTTCTAATGTGTCACGGAATTGTAAATAACATCTTGTTAATGTCACAGTAAGTAAATTGTGATAATCAAGCACATCCAGCTCTCAATTTTTCAGTATCTTTACTACTTTAACACTGGTACTAAATGAATGAAAGCTGTAAAGGTAAATGCACTAAATACTCGATTATCCGAATTGCGATTATACCAAAATTCCAGTTTATCTGAATTAGATAAAATGATTAAAATATTAGATAAAATTTATTCGAAATGTAAAAATGAAAAATATAAAAATATATTCAAGTTTATTCGATTTTTATATCGTCATTCAATATAAAAAATAAAAATCAATAAAATTATTGACATTATCGATAACTATAGATAATTTATCAAACAAATTATTTAATTTAAAATAATACTGTAAACGCATATTGCTCATTATATGTTCACTTTTTAATATCATATACCGGTACACTAAAACTCCGGATCATCCGAATTTTTGTTTATCCGAAATAGGCTTGGTCTCATTACATTCGGATAATTGAGTTTGTAGTGTATATGATAGTAGAAAGTTTTATTACTAAATTAAAAACATTTTTGTATTATACTCTATCCCAAATTAGCTGGCACAGAATTGGAAGCAGCGAGATGAATCAGCCAATGGTTGACGAGCGTACCTCTCACACTTTTCAGTTGCTGTCACTGCCGCCAGTGTGATCACCTAGCTCGCCCCATGGCTGCCTCAAGCAAATTCTGTGCCAGCTGATTTGGGATAGAGTATAGTCTCATATAATTGCATCATTGAAATTAACAAAGCCCTTCGCAATAATAGCCACCTTTTGCACAATATTACACAATTCCTCAACAACACAGAAAACACGCTCCACACACAACTACAAGATAATTAACAAGGACAGTGATGCTAAACACTTCAGATTTTTCCCTTACAACTCTTTCAAAAGTTGAAATCAAATTCTATTTAGATTAAGGAAACTGCCCATAATACAACTTGCTCTATTAATTACAAACATTTTGTAAAAAAACTGTACTTGCATGTTATTCGTTCCAATGTTTTCTAATAATTTTTATTGTACCTACATTTCTTAGGTGATATTTGTTTTTTCCCATTATTGTATAGTTTATTTGTCTCATCAAAATACGAGACGTACGATAATAAAAAAAGTTATTTTGTATTTATCTCTTTATTTTTGCAAAAAAAAAAAATAAATAAAAAGTTTATAATTCGCTGAACTGCCTGATCATTAAATTTAAACAAAAAAATTGACAATAAATTATTTTTAATTTAAAGTACAGTATCATACGTTGTTGTTAGACCTAACACCGCCATTGCATATGAGATACAGTGCAAAAATGAGTACGAATTTTCACAAGGGGCGTACTCGCCCGACCTAGCCCCCTGCGACGACTTCTTATTCCCAAGAATGAAGAAAAACCTAAAAGAAAAGCGTTTTCAAGACATAAAGGAGGTTAAGAAAAATTCGCTGGGAGCACTTGACACCATCAGTTCAGAAAAATTTAAAAAATGTTTCGAACAGTGGAAGAACCAATGGGACAAATGCATATCATCTAACTTCTAATGGACAGTATTTTGAAGGAAATTAATGTTTTTAAGATGTTATAATGAATGAAACAAATTTAAATAATTCTCGTTTCTTTTGAGTACCCCCTCGTATGCACTGGGAGCCAAACGAATAAAAATAAAAGTAACTCACTCAATTGCGATATCCGCTTTTTGTGAAACAGTTTTGCTGTAACAGAACCAACAATCGTCCAAAACATTAGCTGTGCATATTGAAATCCGGATGTAAAAAATCAACTGAAGCTTAGTGACAATTAGAATTTTCCGTCCGGAAAATGGCACGCGCACGATTCTTCAAAAAGCCAGACCAAAAATTCTATTCGAAAAATCGTGCGCGTGCTATTTTCCAGACGGAAAATTCTAACTGTACACTAAGCTTAAGTCAATGTTATCAGCAGCGTACAAAATAAGCTACGACTCTTGTTATTTACGGCCAATGCAAAATCTAATCTTAGTATCCAAATTAGCATTTTTTTTAACCCGTCAAAGAAAATGTTGCTTTAGTCAAAGTCATATAATATTCAGATTAGGTAGGTATTCGTGGTTTAAATTGCACCGAGTGTCAAAATACTGTACCTCGTAGTTCGAACGTACGGTTAAACTTCGATTAATAACGGTCAACCGAATTCTCCTTCACTTTGGATGGTGTTGGTATAAGTAATCAGAGCAGCCTAAAGCGCACAACTTTTCATTTCTTTTGAGTAATTTCTATAATCTAGGGTACATCAGAAAAAAAACCGCTACTTTTTTATAACGATTATGCAAAGATTTTTGTAACCTTTAATCCAACACTGAGCAGACAAACGTTCAAATGTAAAATTTATAACATGGTGCCGCCACACTCGCCATATACGATGTTTATGCAACGTTTAAAACAACACTGTGCAGTCATACTCGCTTCAATTCACATAAACCGAAACTGGGATAAATCAAAATCGAAAATATCGAGGATGAGAAGAAAAATGTAATATGTACGTTCTAAATGTAATATGACAAGTTAGTAATACATCTATCACTTCTGTCACAAGAGCAACTGAACACTGCAATTTACAAAAATCACAAAAAAACATTGGATTCAACGACAAACTAAATTTAGCTTAACTACAATTCAGCAGTAAAATAATTTCCTAGGATGCAATTATCACGGACAGCTACGTACATATTTACCCTGGTAACACTCATG
>JAQIWH010005881.1:0-13803 GCA_034695005.1 Cryptops parisi | reverse complement strand
TGGTAATATTTGCATTATTTCTGTAAAAGAAAAGTTTTGGGGTTACATTTTCAATTGCGTATCATTACTAGAATTTGCCCGTGGCTTCGCTCGCACAGAAAGTCAATTTTTTAATACATAAAATTTGTCATTTATTTTTCCTTGACATTTTCACGTCCATATTCAACATCATTGTCTTATTGTCCATCCATCTTTTAAAACCTTTAATTCAACTTGTGCGTCTGCTTGTTTCAACTTTTTCGAAATCAACTGTACCAACAACTTTACAAATAGCATGACACACATATGAGAACAAAGAAAATGACGGTAAAAACATAATGTTTCTAACTTTAGTACTTTTTTTTGTTAACCAAGAGGCTGTTTGCGGCTCTTGATTACATGTTTCAGGTTAAATAAAACAAACCAAAACGTATTAATTTCATGATTAATGCTTGGTTTTCACTGGAGCGTTTTAAATACCGCGTATATTAAATCGAGGTCGACGACAAACCTAGCGTTTGCGCCTAGTCCATATCTCAGTACAGCGTATTTTACGTCGTGATGTCATCGGATTTGATATTATAGCTCGTTATAGCTGTACCAACGTCATGAAATTCTGTCTCCTGATTGGTTGAAGGAATTATACGCCGGGTTGAAGTTGAGCTAAACCATAGCCTACAAGAACAAGATCTTGTTTTGTAGGCTATGGTTAAATCATGGCATATCATATCGTATGATACGTCATGGTTAAACTCAACACCAAACCACGTCGTAAAAACGTCGACTGGAAGATCGATGTGACATCACACTGCAGGCTCGAGCTCAATCGCGACGTATACGCTCAAGTGAGAATCAAGCTTAATGATCAACTATTAAATATTTTATTTTTTAACTAACTTAAATATCTATATCGGTATACATAGACACTAGTTTAAGTTAAAAAAAACAACAACAACATCTCCATGTCTAGGTAACGTCACAAGCGACTTCTCGGTTAACAGAAAAGCTCGTAAAATTTATTTTGAATGTGTTTTTTTAATTAAAAAACTTTTTTACAACTTGTGTATGCATTTCAAAAACATATATAAAGAAATACTATCAATAATGAAAACGAGTTCGTAAATGGCGTTCAAAAAAATTGTTTATTTAGTAGCTTAAAATTAATTATTTAATGAATTTTTAACTTTAGTGAAGAAATATAATAATGAAGTTATGAAAACTGTATATTGACATGACTATTTTTTTCATTGTTTTGTGCTTCATTAAAATTAAATTTAAAATTATTAGACTCTATTCCTCGATCTGGTCTATTTTGAAAATTAGACGACCGACTAGTTCTCCAGGGAAATTTGATTTGATCTCTTCCATTGTAAGTAGGTTCTCTATCTTGGAGTCTAGGCTTAGGTCTATTAGTACTAGGTCTATACTGTTCTGAGGTTCTTTTCCTCAAATCTTTTCCTTCATTAAGAAGCTTATCTCGCAAGATTCTACTATGATCTGTTTCTTCGTTAGGAATGTTTTGTGACTTTTCGTCATTGAATCTCTTGCTGAAAGACTGGGATTTGGTGTTTTTGTTATCCGAATGAATATGCCAAGAAAGTGTTCCATTCCTCGTGTTCAACCAGTTCTAAAAATGAAAATGGAAGTTATTTTTTTGTTGAAAAAAAATGATGAATCTTTTTGTTGTAACTTGAAAACACTTTTTGTTTGTACACTGAAACGTTTGTACACTGAAACGCTTAGGTTCAAAAATTACTATACAATTTTTGAAACTTAAAATAGGCTAGAGTTTAGACTATTTAAAGTTGTCCAATTAGACAGTCACCCAAAGATTCAGACTGCTAGAGCCGCCTGACACACACACACACACACAATTTTGATGTGGAAATTAATTCGAGCAATTTGTGGACAACACAATTTGTGGTTAGCTATTTGCCAACCAGTTTTCATTGGTTGGGCAACAACGCCAACAACCTGAAATCACAAATGTGTACAAATTGCTCGAATATCCACACCAAAAATGCGTGTCAGAAGGCTATTACACTATAAAGGCTATTTATCTATAAAATGTTTTACATTTAGGTCTATGAAAACATTTTGAAAAGAAATCTTGTAGGTATACCGGGTGGGCCAAAAGTTTTTTTATCCTGCTAAAAAATGTGAATGTCTCCTGTATGGTTTGAGCTACTCGAACATAGCTGACAAAACAAATGAAATAAAGTTTCAGCATTTCATGCTCTTTCTGAAGATGTATGGTGTTATGTTTCTACTGTCATTTGAAGACGAGTAAAGGCCGTTTGCATACCCCGAAAAAAGTTGTCAAAATTCGACTCTCATCTTTCTGCAATACCCTGTAGAATATAACCTTAATTTTTTTTCACAAAGAACATGAAATAAACTTTATTTTAGTTTTTTGTTCGACCACGTAGTTCAACCATTCACGACATATTCACATTTTTAAACAGTGGCAAAAAATGTTCGTGTGTATCTAACATTAAGTCTTGGAAACTTTAATACAACAATCAGCATTACTAAATTTCTTGTTAACTATAACCTTGGGATAATAACCGAAATTTATTCTATATTCCCAGAAGGTTAACTTGGCAGCAAGTAAACTACATTACCGACTAGTTGAAAATTTCACCAGTTACCTTAACAGCATTGATTCCTGTTTTCACAGAATGGCCTGGACACATTATTAAGTTAGCTAGTTGTTGGGTTATCTTTTCCCATCCACTTAAACGAGCAAGAGTGTCTGCATCCACACACCGGCTGTTAGCTTGAAGCAATAAAAAGACCGGAAAACCGGTGATTTAATACGAATCACAACAACTAGTACTTTAAGTTGTATAAATGGCATATATCTCGTTATCTGCATGTTTTGAGTTTACGTAGTTTCTATTTTTATATATGTCTTTTTTAGAAATTTTTGCATGGGATGTACCATATTTTAATAACATGTTATAACTTCGTGACCGTGATGGTATATAAAACATAACTGCACTCAAACGGTGCATTAATTTCTAGGCATTTTTTTGCAGATGGTGTACTCACGGTGTCGACGGCTTTAACGGCTATAATAACTGTTATTGCGTTTTTTTTTTTGACTCTTTATGTGGCCGTATGGCAACATTGCAGTTAAAAGCACGTTAGCTCACTTAAGCGGGCGTTACACGCGTGATTTTACTCGCTATTTCGCAAGAGATTTCATTGCGATTCATTCAGATTTGTAACGTCATAGCCAGGTTCCTGCGTCTTGCTCAATTACACGAGTCAACTTGATTTGAAAGCAACTTACAATTCCATGATCCAATATTATATTTTGATTATATTTTATATTCAGATTTTATTTTGGCTATATTTGTCAATTTTACATTTGTGTATATCTGTATTTGATTCATTTGAATTGTGAGAATTAAACTAAACTAATAATGTTTGAAAAAAAAAAAGACAAATTATTAAGTACCGTACTGTAGTTTAATGCAGGTTTTTTATTCTATTCCCTTAACCAATTGAACCTTAGACTTTTCAACCCTGTGATACTTTACATTAAACTCGTAACGATAGGTAAAATTTGAATTTTACTCATCGTAGGTAGTCTAGTAAAATTTTAATTTTTTGATACTTAGCAATGACTCTTTACAAAACATTTGTTAGTTCCCAAATATGTAAAAGCAATCTGCTAGACCCAAAACTTGTGACTTGACTTACTTGGTATCTTTGTTTCTGGAACTTCAGTTATCATCATCGTTTCTTCGGTGACGGTTTCTGTAGTTGTGGTTGTTGCGAGTGGTTTATTTGATAAGTCGTTGTTGTTAATGAAGGGTTTGTATATGTACTTTTGTTTCAGACAGTTGTACTGATAGGGTTCTGGACCGGCGCGCACGTAATCGTATTCGGAGAATATTTTACCCGCCCGATTGGGTTGCGGATTCTTCATCATACAGCAATTTAAAATGGTTCCGGATATTTTGTGAGGGCAGCAGGGGAAACCATGGTATGGTTTAGTGGTACATCGACTTCCGCTTTTGCAACCTATTTCCGCGCAATGAAGCGGCGTTTCCAGAGGCGTCGTTGGGCATTCCAAGACTAGTAAAATTCAGTACGTTTTAGGAAATATAATATTTAAGTTAAGTCGTAACCCATATGAGTAGGCTATACACGTTGTGACACATAAAAATGAACTCACCAGCTGTGGGTTCGACTTTATCTTTTTCAAAATCGGCAATAACCGGATCGGCCAAACAGCAGGTGACCAGAAAGTTATTACGAACTGTGTGAGAACAACATGTTTTTTCTCTCATTCCGTTCGTGTTACACTTAGATCCTTCATTGCATCCTACTTCTAGACAGTGGTATTTAGGAGGAATTTTCAATGGTGGACATTCATCTGTTTTACAGTGAAAAATTAAAAAACGTTTATGTGGTACGCACCAAATACCCAATTAAATTTATCGCTAAAATCTGAATTTGGATGTATGTGAATTTTGCATATTCGATTTTCTGTTATGCGACGAGAGGTAGCTTTTTAAAGGCTTGTTTTCTGTGAGAAAAATTTTTTTATGCGATTTTCTGGTGCACAAGTGACTGGACACGTCTTTGCAATTGCTAATTTTTTTTTGCAAGCCATGTGTGGTGTAAATATTGACTTTGAAGCTGGAATTTTCAACTATAGTCTTTATCGGAATTTTGATATATGCGATTATCGATTTATGAGAAAATTTGAATGTTACTCTCGCATAAATCGAGGACTAACTGTATGAAACAGCTCAAGTGTGAAATATCACAGCCTACAGTATGTAGTCAATGGCAAAATATAATAATTTTTAATCGATGATTTATATAAAGTACTCTTAATAGATTTCTTTCAATCTAATGGTAATAATATCGAGCACTTCAGTTGCGACTGTTCATAAATTGTTTGTTTTGTGTACTTGAAAAGAAAGAATATAATAGGATGAGTTCACATTTTAGATTGGTGATCATTTCCTGGAAATGTCTCTTTTTCTCGATACAGCATGTCACTTGCAGGTTTCTTAGTCTATGTTGGCAACATATCTGGCTCTCGGCTGTGTTAGTCTTGCACGATTCACCAACTTCGCATCCCATTTCAAGACAGTCGTAAAAGGCAGGATTTATTGTAAACATTGGACAGGTTTCTACAAAATATAATTTATTGACAATCTTTATGACATTTCTTTCTTGAAAACTAATATTAAGCCTACTGTTCGCAAAGCTATTCTCATAATATTTTACATAATAAGCTTAGTTTTTCACACAATAAACTTTTAATACTTAATATTCGCGAATCAAAGTTTTTTTTTTGTGATCACGATATAAATATGTTTATTTATGAAACATAAATTTAACTAACCTGCAACAAAATCGGATAAAGGAACACGCCGAGGTTCCATTATTTCGTCGGTTTCTCGAATATTTAGACGACGTTGATCTATATCTTCAATGACACCTTCACCAGAAATGACAAATTTTTTTAAGTTTTGGAAATACGAGATGTGATAAAAAAGTTCAGTGATTGGTTGAATTATGTCTTCGTGCATGTTATAGCAAACTATTTAAAAATTTATTTGGAAGAAAGTGCATTTTGTAGAAATTATGCAAACGCGGTTGTAGGTTTGTAACACACTCCACTCGAAAGTAGTTTACCTTTACGTTGTGAATTTGGTACCAAACATGGTAGGCTTATCTAAGTTTACACTTTATTAAAGGTTTACAACACGATACCAAACTTTTTTATGACACCGTATACATTAAAATTGTATTGGCGATGTAGCAAAGGCATTTCTTAGATTCAGAAAGACATTCTTTACCGGCTATATAAAAATGTAAATTTATTTTATTTAAATAAAAATAAACCTCGTTAAATTGGTACATACTTCTTGGTGTAGATGGAGGATGTATATTGATACGACGAAACAAATCATTTATAAATTCTAATTTGGTACAAACAAAAACTATTTCAGTAATTAAGTAGAGAATTTTTACATGCACGCATAAAATCTCATATTTCAGTCGTTAATAAAATTTCTAGCAAAAATTGAAAATATGAACAGTTTTCCTAGAAAATATGTATACAGTATCTCGATACTCACCATTTGCTGGCAATTTGACTCCGTCGCTCTCGTTACTGAAAGCGCAGTTGTCCCGACTAATGAAAAATACGAAAAACAAGCACAGAACAAATGTCATCGTGATCCTTTTAATTAGCATCCAATCTTAATGGTTGAATTGTAAGAGCATCTTGATTTTGTTGCTGTTGAAAAATTAATGCTCTTACCAATCTTAGAAGCAGTTGTAAAGATTATCGGGTTGATGTGATGTTAATTATAAATGATTCAGGTGACAGGATACAGGATCTTTCATCTGAGTCGAATTACCAATGAAATGAAGTTGATGATGGCCATACGATAGGCCTACAATTTTCTATTGCTTCTGGGAAATGGTCACATCATTATTATGTGACGATGAAAATCCATCAGCACGATTCGTTTAGCTTTGATTTGTGGAAGTTTGTCAGTTTTCTACACATTGAATTATGTTTATCGAGATAGTTTTTTTGTTACATACCGATATTTAAAATACCGTACATCAAGTTTGTTCTAATGTGCTACATAAGCATTTATAAAAAAAAAAAAGGGGAATTAAAATTTAGGAAAAGTTCAAAGTTATTTATTTAGTTGAAAGTTATTTCTGTTACTACATCTGTAACGTAATTTGTAATCACGTGTATCATGAGCATGTTGATTTACTGCATGTTAAACACGCGCACGTTCTGTTTTGCGTCACTTCTGTTGCTGTGGCTGTAACGGGAATGTATGAACAATATTAACGTGCAATTCGCGTGATAAAATTTAGACCATGACTAAGTGCCAAATCTCGAATTGATGGATTGGTCGATTGTATATAAACCATCTGACACACGCAATTTTTGGATTGACAAGTGGAGCGATTTGTGGACAACTGTGACGTCCGCTTCTTGCCAACCAGTTTTCATGGTTGGAGATGAAGCTGACGTCACAGTTTCAATAAATTTCCCGAGTTGCCATAGCTAAAATTGCGCAATTCTGGAGGCCTTCTGTAACAGAAGGCCTTTGCGACTTTAGTTTTCGATTTAAACAAAAGTGATATGTAGTAAAAACAATTTGTATTCATAACCATCTGTGTTTATGATTAAAAATGTAAATTAAAAATACTTATCGTTGAAAAACCCTGTACAGTAGAGTCTCTTTAGTCCGACACCTTATCAATCTGACACGTCCAGTAATACAACACTCGAAACAAGATTGACGAATTTCGTGTGAAGTGCAACGATATTGAACACGGACTTAACTGACTGCTGTACATACGTTTTTTTCTCATTTTGATACTTTGTACAGTACTCTGTATTGTGTGGTTAGTTTTGCTAAGTTGGATTATTAATAAAAATAAACAGAGTGATTTGTTCCCAAAATTCAATAATCCGACAATCTGCAGTAATCCTACACCCGCTGGTCCGATATACGTCGGATTAGAAAAACTACTGTATTAACACAAAAGAAATTTGAAATCAATCCTAGTGATAAATGTTTATTGGAAATTAGATGATCGATTGTGTTAATTTCAGGATACATGGATTCATGCGAAAATTGTACCAGTACCGTATATCGCTGAGGGTGATCCATTACTGGTACTGACAATATAGCGTTTCTGTTACTATAGAGGTGTTAATTCTTGATAGAAATTAATATTATTGATAAATTAAGACTCACTAAGTGTACTTAACCTAGATTACTAATTTTATGTTTAATCAAGATTACTTCGCTTCGTGTAGAAGTAATCTTGACTTAAATATTTTAAGTAAACATGACGATTTTTTTAAATCACAGCAGTTAATTGTGGTAGATAACACAAACTATTTTTGATTTGTTTCAATATAACTTATCATTTTTTTTAATACACACATATAGTTTAAAACTTAATCGGCATCAATTGTGGCATCAGTTGCATCAATTTTGGGCTCACCTTCGCCATGAAATACACCAACATTTGGATCAAAATTTCCGATATTTGGATCATAATTCCCAAATACATTTTCATTTGCAGCGTTATTTGCGGCAAAATTTTCTTCATATGCATTTTCATGTGCAACATTATTTGCGGCAAAATTTTCTTCATATGCAAAATCATGTGTAGCTTGATTTGGAACTACTGCTAAATGAGGAAATTCGTTGTCTGGGTCTCGGTATTTATTCGTGTGTTTTCTTCTGCTTTTTCGTCTTGACTTTCTTTTATTTTGATCCTAAAACCCCATAGGATTGGAGTTAAATTTATATAAAAAAAGTTATAGAACTTAACAGCTTTAGGTTCTCATTTAAACTTGTTTTCAAAATAACACTGCTTCTAAGATGATATGGTGGTTTCTTAGGATACTTACCAAAAGCCACTTCCAAAACTTCTTCAGCCTTTTCAAGGGGCAATTCATAAAGGAATCTAGACCTGGATCGAGTCTTAGATTTCCCGTACTGAGATCAGGATGGAATGATGGATGAATTACTGGTTGGTGTTCTTGTGAATGAACTCCTCCTTGCTTGGCTAGTTCGTATTGTGTAATGGCGTTGGCGTTGTCAAACTGGTTGACGACGATGGTTTGTTTTTGTTTACACCTTTTTTTTGCTTTTCGACGTGGATAACGACGAGGAGCGTTACGAGGTGGACTGATTGGACGACGCTGAGGAAACTCTGAAATATGGAGCTATACTGAATACGTCACTTAGCTTGCCTAGAAATCATTTCAAGAAAATCTGGGAGAAATTAGTAATTAGTTAAGTGTTCGAATGAAAATTCACCTGGAGGTCTGTCTTCTATGAGGTCTTCGGGATTTGGTTCCACCAATAAACAGCAACTGAATGTAAGACCGTTGTGAGTATGAGGACAACATGGATGGTTATAAAAGGCGCTGGATTTGCACCTAGTGCCCATGCGGCAATTGATTTCCGGACAGCAAGTGGTGGTGGGAAAGTTTCTTTTATGACATTGCGAGTCTGTGGATGCAAGTAAATAATGTTATAACACATGCTTTATATTATAAATAAGCTTGTAATTGACAGCAAATATCAAGTAAGAAATAAAATGCGGCGTTTTTTTTCTCTAATATTATACAGTAGAGTCTCTCTAGTCCGGTACTTCACCAGTCAAACACATCCAGTAATCCGATACTCGGCAAGTAGCAGATCGGTACACGAAACTGTCTTTAAACGCAAAAAATATTTTTGAATTTTGCGTTAAATGTAATGATATTGATGATAGATTTAATAACTAACTGCTGTACAAAAGTTTTTTTTCATGTTTTCATACTTTGTACAGTATCCCGTATTGTGTGGTTAGTTTTGCTAAATTGGTGTATTTGTTGCCAACGGTGATAAACACGGTGATTTGTTGCCAAAATCCAGTAATCCGACAACCTGAAGTAATCTGACACCCTCTTGTCATATATACGTTGGATTAGAGAGACTACTGTATCGTGAAATTCACCCGATCTTTGTGGTTTGCCTAAACATTTATATCGGAGAATAAATTGAAAACGATTCAATTCAATAACCTGAATTTTTGTTTTGTTTACTGTAAATATCTGTCTGTTTGGCTGTTTAGATATTAATTTTTGTTTATTTCTGTGTGTATTTAAAAAAAAAACTTTTAGATATAATACGGATCATAAAAAAGTAGTACCAGTATTGTGTATACGGTTTCAATGAGACTAAAAATGGGAAGATTAAAACAAAACAAAACATTACCGAGTAATTGGAGTATAAACTAAAAAACACAGACAAAAAGCGATCGAACGGCTGACTTATTACACGGTCGCTAAAAAATTCTGGATCAAGCTAAACATTATTTAAGACAAATATTAAAATACGGTTTCTTGTATTTAGAAATAGTACTAGTAATAAAATGAAGGCAAAATTAATGATTGACAAATAGTTAAACAATGGTAAAATTGAGTAGTGTAAAAGATAAGTAAAAACAAATTCGCAGATAACGTAAAATAAGATCGACATAATTTTACAAAGCTTGGTTTTTATTTCCATTCGGGGGGGGGGGGAGGGTTATAGGGTGCTTCTTTTTTTTAAGTGTATCAGGGGACTAGCTCGCTTAGTATTGTAGATACATAAATTATAACCATATGGAATATGATCCCAACATCCAGGGACAATATAATAGTGCTAGTCTCGTTGACCTTGAAATTAATTTTACGAAAGTAACATTGTCACATCGAAAACCGTACCTCGTAGCTACCAAGTCATATTTAGAAAGTTATAGCCCATTTAGTCAGAATCCACTTTTGTTTTATTTATTTCCAACAATTTAATCGAAATAAAAATTTATGCAACAATAGACACGAAAAAGCTCGCTGCCCCAACAACAGTTTTTGTGTAAGTCACTCATGCTATTCAGTGGAGTATTTCAGTTGTTTCGTGGTTCATTTAAATACGAATTTAAAGATGCATAACAACAGTTGTCCTGTTACGTATTTAAATTAACCATTTAACAACTGGAATAACTCCACTGAATAGCATGGTTGACTTGCAGGGATTCTGACTAAATAGGGTCGTGGTTACAACTTTCTAAATATGACTTGGTAGCTACAACTCATGGATTTTGATGTAACGATGCTACTTTTATAAAAATAATTTCAAGGTTAACGAAACTAGCACTATTGTATTGCCCCGGATGTTGTGATCATATTCCATATGACTATAATCGATGTATTTGCAATACTAAGCGAGGTATTCTTCTGATACACTAAAAAAACGAAGCACCCTGAATATGAGGAATAGTACAATACATAGAAAAAAATAAAAATAAAGAATACGAAACAACTAAACAAATAGTCTGTGCACTCTGACCTCAAATTCGAGAAGTTTTATTCGTGATTTTTTGTTTGTGTTCACAATGACATTTTTTGTTGGAAAATGTTAGAGATGAATCAAGGATCTCTTATATCCTATGTACTTTATGGTTATATTTATTTTTTATATATTTTATATATTTGTTAAACCATAGCTAAACTATACGGTACATATTTTTAACCATGGTTAAACAGACAACGTTGTCGATTTTCTTCTTGCTTGGTTCTGTTTATTAGAACAAATTAGTTAGGGTGAAACATTTGTTTTGCTTATTATGCTAATTATAAAGGGAAAATGTTAGTTTTTCCCATTTGGTAAGTGTTTTTTGTGTCACACGGTAAATGAAGTTTCTCAGAATAATTATTCGTATGGTAAAATATTTTGCTCTCACCGGCAAGTGGTCCAGGATCAAATGAACTTCCAGGTTGAGATGGTACTGCGCAACACGTTATTGTATCTTGCGTAAAACTCTGGCTCTGCGTGAAACTGTGGCTTTGCGTAAAACTGTGACTCTGCGTAATACTGTTTATCTTATGACGGCAGCACTTTTTGTCTTCTAAACCTATGGTAGTGCATCTGGTACCTTCTTCGCATCCCAACTCCATAGCAACATAACCAGGAGGAAGAATGTGTGGAGGACAAGGCACTGTTTTCATATAAATAAAGTGAAACGTGAAAGAAGTGATATTGTAATAACGATCATTTAAAAAAACGAAGAAAAAAAACATCTCTTATACCGTCAGAAAGAGGTATTTCAACAAGTGTTTCTTTTCTTTGAAGACAACATGTCACCATCTTGTCCACGAAGTGATGAGGACAACAAATTTGACCTTCAGTGCCTTCAGAATTACATTCATTCCCAATAGTGCAACCTATTTCCATGCAATGATAATTGCCAAGCTCGATTTTAAACATAGGGCACTCTGCAAAAAATATATAGCTGTTCAATAGTACGTTCTTAATACACCTTGGTTTCATTTTTATTTATGGTTCAAAAGACTTGCAACTCACCTACAATGATCTTTCTTCTGGTATCAATGTCATACTCGGAAATTTTGAGTTGTCTCTTTTCTCTTTTCTTAATTCCTTTGACGCAGCAAATTACTGATGTGTTTTTAGAACTGTGTTTACAACATAACTGGTCTTCCAACCCTGGTGTAAGACAAGGATCACCTTCGTTGCAATTCAACTCGACACAAGTATGATGTTTCGAAACGTCATACGCAGAACAAGTTGGCTCTGTGACATGCAACAAAAGCATTAGTATCTTAAACAAATCTTGTTAATATTTAGTTTAGTTATTTTAGTTTGATTACATTAGTTAAGTTCAAATTAGTCAACTTTAAATTAGTTTGGTTAGTTAGGGGTATTTTAGAAAAAGTTAGGTGATTAGATTGGTTCAGTTAAGATTAGGTAAGGTTGTTTAATGAGAACGAGTATTAACAGGAATATTTTTAGTTAATAATAGCACAAGCTTTGTGAATCCTAATCTTAACTAGGTGAAAGCAGTATTAACCAAAACGTTTTGCTTAACCTAGTTTGGACAAGGAAAAACTTTGGGTTTTAACTGATTTTGAGTATTTACTGTAACATATACATCTTTTTACTATTTTATTTTATACATCTATTGTAACTCAATTAATATACAGTATGAATGGCAACACTGTAGATACAAATCAAATTAAAGTGGTGTAAATATATGTTGTGTGAATTTTTGTATTGCAGTATAGTATACTGTATAGCATAGAGATAGGCCTATATATACAGTCTATACAGTGAATGATATGTCACTTTATGTTGCAATTTATTCACAGACATATACATAAACAGACAAACTTTAGAATAGGCCTACATCTACGATGTTCACTTTTCATTATAATTAGTGCACGGTTTACTCTGTGACTGAAATATATATTTTCACTTTATAAAGGGTTGTAGACTTCGCTCTTCAAAATAATTAAACTAAATAACTAATATAATAACAACCTATATTGGTAGCAATAAGTCGATTAAAAACAAAATATTAAGATGGTACTCACTCTGGGGTATAGTTCCTGGTAAAATGTTAATCACGTTATCTTCAGTTATCTTTGCTTTGGCAGTATTGATTATCAAAAGATACAGGGTGAACGATCTGTAGACTGTCATTCTTGAGACTTAGGCTGTACGTGATATAAGAAAAATATCGATTTTAGGGGGAGAGGGGGTTTCAAATAAAATCTTTTGTAACAGTAAGAATTTCATCTTTAAGCTTTCTAATTAATTTTTCGAACGTTGTTGGTTTTATGATTCAACTTTCTTTTACCCTTTTTAGAAATTCGACGATAAGGTTGGAATTACCTGTCATAATATGGACATATAATTGACGCGTTAATTTGGCTATAATCTCGCTACGTTGATGTCAACATTGGAACGTTTCACATGAATATCCTGGTTGGCAGTTGCCTTTCACTCTTCGTAGAGTTTAGTGTAACAACAGTTAAGCGATTTTTTTGTGTGTCATTAATGTAACTTCCAAGAATCGTGAAATTAATATGCAGTTGTAATTACTGCATAAAACTCTTTTTCTCCCAGCCAATGTTCGTTATTGTTATAGTTATAATTCTGCCAGCCATATTTGAACTTTAACCATCCACAATGTTCATTTATTAAATTTGAACTGGTGAAAACAAAATTAATGTAGTTGAAAGTAAAAAATCAAAAAAATTTATTCAAGGATTTCTGATTAATACTTGATACAGCAAGGAAAGCAAAGTGTAACAATACTCTCCACACACACACTCGCGCGCACACATCACATCACACACAAACCCACAAGCCCAAGTGTAGGTTATTATTAAAAAACTAGTTGTAAAATAGCCCGTCCAAGGACGGTCCACGCCAATCAAAAAACAGTGATTTTATTTTTTTAAATTAT
>JAQIWH010005880.1:0-13803 GCA_034695005.1 Cryptops parisi | reverse complement strand
CCAAACTCCAATTGTGTCAAGGCGTTTTTCTAAGCATTATGCGCTAATGTGCATTAGAACGTTCAACACGTTTAACATCCCTTTGGTGTCGCCCAAGATATTTCTGCTAGAATGTCATTAAAGAAGTTAGTGAGGAAATTAAAATACACTTAATTGCATCAGATAATTTAATCACCAATGAATGTATCATGAAGTTAATTTAGTTCTTGTAAAGACTATAATTGTTTCTGTACGACACAGCGAATAGCTACAGCTTTCCTGCCGAGCACAGCGCATTGCTACATCTTTTGAAGGCTTTCCAGTATAACTACAGCACCAATGCGAATGTGATTCAAATTATACGATTCAAATTAGCGATTCAAATAATACGAGTACATTAAAAATGATTTTTAAGCATACTCTATATACAACTGTATTCTGTCTTATTCAGATATACAGTACTCCATGTAGCCTAAATGCATGATGCTTTTTGATTTCTGCATGTTTCGATATATGCGAATTAAAAATTTATGCAATCTTTCAATAATTCGACATTCAATTTATGCGTGTTTTGAGTAATTCCATTATTGCGTTCTGCAATTTTCGATTTATTTATTTATTTATTTATATACTGTATGCGCTTATTTTTTTCACATTAGACTTGATGCGATTTTTGAGTTATGCGAAGGACTTATGCGGTTCTCGTTTCATGCAGTATATTTTTATAAACGACTGTAGATTGTAATATACGTTCAATTCCCAACTTGCTCACTCACAAACTCACTCACTCTCCACAAGTGAAGCTAATATAAAGAGTAATAAAAATGAACATACGTGAAAAGCCCCTCGTTAGTGAACCGCCGTAAAGCGGGAAACTAGTGTCATGATAATAAACTTTGATCACCTGAAATTCAAGGTTTTCGTAAACTGCAACATGTGTATTTCTTCTTCTGTCAGAAACGTTGGACCGCAGTCTCCATTGTCTTCCGGAGCTTCCTTGTGCTTGCTCATAACATTATTGTCCTCTGTCAGTCTTGCTTCTTGTCGGTGGCGTAAAAACTTCAACAGTTCGCTCGTTCCCTTGCACTTTTCACAGTACGCGTTTTAAATATTTTCAATCATCAAAATGCAAATTATTAAAAATAATTGTTTACCATCGAGATGTGCCGGAACATGTCGAACTGATTCCCATCCACTGCCAGCGTCTTCAAGTGTTGCAAATATCCCAACGAATTTGGAAGGCTGAAAAAAACGTCAAGTAACACCAAAGTTAATATCAAGATTTTTCAAAGGGGTCAGTTATGCATGGACACATTATTGAAAGAAACATTGAACTCATCAAGGCAGTTTTTGGACACGTCGAGTCGAGTTAATTTCACCAGGTCACCGATTTCAGGCGGAAGCGATTCGAGCTTGTTTTCGGAAAGATCCAGCACCCGTAGTTTGGTCAACCGGCTCAACATTTCGCCGCTAATGTAAGGCAAATGATTTCCACCGCAATGTAGTTCCTCGCGGACGACAAAAATATACAAGGGTGACACTGTTAGTATGTTTTTACAAATAGATCGACAACTACCATATTATAGGGATCCTCAGCTATTCTGAGAAAAAATGTTTTGTTTTTTCCCCCATTATGCTATACAAAGTCACCTTTAAATTTTTGCACATTGGAAACTCGGGGAACTTGACCAAAAAATTATGTCGAAGCGATATGTACTCCAGGTATTGCAACCCGCCAAAATGAACTGGAAACTCGACCAGACAGTTGTAGCTCAGATCTAGGACCTGCAAAGCTAACCGGAAACAGATAATCAGTACAACATTAAGTTAAAATTAAAGATACATCAGTTAGGCAGGTAATTCGTGATTTTAAGACTTCAGCGATTTCCGTTAAAGTATGTCATTTGGCCGTCACGTGAACTTTATTAAATCAGAAAAAATGCCGGAACGATGATGAGATGAGGATGTCAGTAATGAAAAAGGAATTCAAAATTATGTTATGGTTTACTGTATTCAAGCTATGATTTAAATTTCAGCAAATTCAAAACGTACATCCATTTTGCGTATACGTGATTACTTAATTCACCTTCAAGGAGCGAGATTTCATTAGGGACGTTGGTGAGAATGTTATGGTTAAGGTTGAGTCGACTTAGTCGCGGAAGATTTCCGATTTCATTTGGAATTTCTTGTAGTCTGTTGTTTGAAATGTCCTAAAGAGAAACGAGAACATTGTTTTGGGTATTAATTGCTGGAAACATGGTCTACTGTATATAGGGTCACTGTATGTAAGGTCTAATGTATATAAATACAAACAATCGTTGTTACATTGTAATTCAGAAAAACAAACAAAAAACGTTTATCTAACCTAGCTCTAGTGAAGCTACAGCGAATTGTAGAAAAGTAAACGACTTGCCAAAATCTCGAGGCACACTGCGTATCCGACACGATTGCTGAGCAGCTTTATGTGATTGTCTTGAGCATACAGCTGACGTAAATTCTTTAGTTCGAAAATTTCATCGTTCAATTCTAGCAGTTCGTTATGACTATCGTGATATCAAAGAGCAATTGCTTAATTTTGGAAAGAACCTTTCATGGCCGCCTGACACACACAATTTTTTGGTGTGGCAATTCCAGAAGTTTGTGGACATTTCGACGTCAACTTCTGACCCAACCAATGAAAACTAATTGGAAGGCAGCTGACGTCACAGTTGTCCACAAAACGTTTTGAATTGCAACATCAAAAACATTGTGTGTCTCAGGACTTTAGATACATAGTAGAATTAGCTTAAGATGATAGATGTCTGTCATAATTCAGTTTTTTGCTACACTAAATCTAACCATCCTAAATTCAAATACAGCAATTTCTACAACTAAGACGAATTTTGGAATTTTCATTCAATTTTCATTCATAGTTCCAAAAAAAATTAGCTTGAATAAAATCTCTTTACTAAGAAAAGAGAAGAACCGAACCATGTTATTGGTTCAGGAAATTGTAGGCCCATGTTGGTTCATGGAAGCAAATTCTACTGTGGTAAAAATTTCATAGTGAACGTACGAGACTATGAGGCGAGTCAACGACGTTAGGAACTTGATTTCTTTGGGCAATATTCGAATTTTGTTGTCTTGAACCTGGAAAAATCGCAAATTTTCAAAACCAGAATATCATCAACTATCATAACTAACAATACAATTTTATGGGATTAGGGAGTTGGGTGGAATAACGGCTTAACTCCAAAAAAAAAATGTAAGTTTTCAGATAAAAAGGCAAAAACTTCTCGTATTTAAAAATCTGTTAAAACTTCAGTTGACAATCCTCAAGTTACAGGCTGATTTTAAACAAATGATATTACATCGTTATTCCAAATATCGTGTTAATTTATAAATGCATTTACTGTTTTTTTCAAAGATCAGTATCTTTTTTTTTCATTATTTTGTAAGTGAAAACAAACGAGTGAAAAAAACAGGAAGTGAAGCGACATAAAGAAAGAAATCACAAAAAAAATTCAGATTTACAATTGTCGCGTTCCATATTTTTGTTCCAAAAAAATCCGAAATTGCAAATTATAGGCAAGTCAATGTCTTTATGCTATAAACTGGTCTAAAACGATTCAATGTATGCATTTTGAGGAATAACGAAGTTTGGATTTACGCCGTTTCCACCCAACTCCTCAATTGAATCAACTGCTAATTGAACTCACGTCCAGAATCTGCAAGTGGTCCATTAAACAGACCGCAACAGGAACAATAGTGAATGCATTGGAGGACAGCGTGAGCCTCTTTATGGAGAGGTACGATTCTTCGGGAACGATATCGCTAGAAATTTCCATGTAAAACGCTTTTCTGTTAGTCGACAGCTCAGAAGAAACTTGAGGGGCAGAAATTTTATTCTCCCAGTCCTGTTAACAAACAAGTTAATAATTCTGATATGAAACTTGCATTTATTCATTTATTTAATAAAAAACGATCCGGAGGGACCACAGAGCATAAAAAGCAATCCTGCTTTGTACTGGTCCACAACTAACCCCGGATTTCAATGCGGCGCGTCGAGCATTGTGACTTGAATTCGCTACATTTTAAGGCGAATCGCTTGAAAACGTACAATTCGCATTGCAAGTCTGCAAGCTTTCAATAAAAAGATTCCGAATAAGTAGTGCTATTTTTGATTTGAATTGGCAAATCACTCGTAAACAAGCTTTTCGCACTGAGATGCGAACGCTCGATGTCTCCGTGAAAACGCATGCTTATTTCTTTTCATCAAAACGCACGCGAAACACTCAAACGCGCGTAGACATCCACCTTAATAAGTAATAGATACTCACAGTCGTAGGGAGTTCAGGTTTATCGGTTTCAATAGAATCGTCCGTGTCAGTCCCGGGGCTAGGATTGTCCGATCCAGACGAGAATGCGATCTCTTTCACTAACTGACTGCGAACCTCCTGAAAGCTATTGCTGACGAATGTAGCTGGAAGTAGCTGTAGAAACTGAACTGGCACTGAAACAGTTGCAATAGTATAATTTCTGCTGCATAAACCAAACTTAAATTTGATACAGGAAAGTTGGAAAGTACAGGGCCCTGGTTTTCTACTAGCACGACAGTTTTCAAATGAAGGCATTGGTGCAAAAGCGTGTTAAGGGTGTTATTATAGTTGGAAAATGTTGAGAAAAACTCGTTTTTCTGCCAGCGGAACATATAGATCCCACCAATTTTCAAAAAGTTTGTCTGGCTGACAGTACAACATAGCTGTCACAATTGGGTTTTTAAATAAAACCAATATCATCCCCAAGCAGTAAAGTTATTTATTTTGTCGCTAGATGTTACGTGCAATTTTGTACTATATCTTTAGTGAAACATCTCAACACAAATTGAGGCGCGGTATCTGCCAGCGGGACTCATGTGCCATGGTTTAAATAGTCTGCTAAGGGGACGTATGTGACCCACCTGGACTAACAAAATTATCATTTTTTATGATTTTATATTTTATTTCTGTTGTGTGGTGTGCTGTGATGTCCTTTAAGGTAAATTTTCAAAATTTTTAAGAAAGTCCTATTTCTACAGAAAAAATGGTTAAAGTCCTGTACTTATCTCTTACTGTGCATGGACCACTTGACACTTGCACTAATATTTTTGCTTATATATATTGTTGTTTTGCTCAAAACTATGCGTTAGGAAGATAGAACTGCACCTAACACATTCGAAAATTTCTGTTATGTCAGTTTTGATGAAAATGTTATGTAACACCCTTTTGCACCAGTGCATTCAATTATGTCCATGTTTGATATGTTTGGCGCTTCTCCCATTTTTTTTTTGGCGGATCTCCAGATAATTAATTTATGGAGTAGCCTACACTACTTAAACAAGTACGGTAGATACCCATGATTTTATTTCTAATGGAAGCGCACGTTATTATTGCTGGTGCTATGTTAAATGAAATGGAATCAACTAGACCTGTACCGGTAGTCTAAATTTTGTGAACTATACGAGTAACAAAAATTATCAAGTGTTAATTTATCTTTCAGGTTAAGCATAAAACACATATGTACAGCATTAAGAAAGAGACATTTAACATTGAAATGTCAGAAAACAAGAAAAGTTAATTTTTGTATTACTTGCATGGCGGTAAATTAAGCAACGATGCGTTCAATAGACTACATAACTCAATTTCAAAAAGGTCAAAATAATCCATCAAATGTGGAGGAAAAATACATACGTTGATCCAGTTCCATGTTGCATAGGTTAATATGTCCGGTTTCCAATCCGCGTTTAATAATTTGAGGAACGGAGCTTTTATTATTTTCTCCGTAAATCAACACAGGCACGTCCCTGAGAGCCATGTTGTCCGCCAAAAGTGAACGAGCATGTTCCTGAATGTCAAACGCTATGACAAGCTTAATTGGAAAATTGCCCCATCGAGAACAAACGTTGTTAATTGCATTGTGTCGAAGCCCAAAATTTTGAATAATTCCAATTCAGCTGGTCTGATTTGTAACAATATTAATACTCAAATCAAAATGTTTTCATTGTTAAAGCATCGCTGGAAAGATTTTTATTTTATTATTTTTACAACTGTTTATTTAACCTCGCTTGGTGTTGCCACGTTTGGATCTCTTTGAGCTCGTGTTTTGGTAGGTTCCCGATGACCTACAGAGCTGATATTTTGAAAATAGACATAGACCATGTGGTATTTTATTGTTAAATTTTGACGGAACCATGTCGTGGCATTTCGTGAGTTTTTGTTAAGTCTGTCTCATAGAGTGTTGCTGAGCAAAATGCTACATATTTAGTACAGCCAAAGATAAATTATATATATGTATGTAGCGTAGCCAAATTACTTGTGAATCCATCCGAATAAACACTGAACACAAACCAACAAGAATATCGTTCCACGTGTTTGTTTCAACTAGTTTAAAAAATTATTAAACTAGAAGTTGTTGTTAAACTAGAAGATGTTTAAAAGTTTTCCAAAATACGAATTTTTTTTATAAATATACTTGTTTTCATTTATTACCTAAAAAACTTTTTTTTACAGTCTTGATGTTATTATATAACTGATTTGGAAATAAATAGGCCTACAGTAGGGCTATTGTTCTTTTCATCATGATAATACAACTATATTGTATAGTGGATATTACTGTCATGTTCTCATACACTGTACACTGTAGTATGTTAGGTTCAATGGGTTCCTTGCTCTATCGGAAAAGCTAAAATTGCAGATCATAGCCTTTTTTTTATCACTTGCCTATAAAATACTAACAACTTGTTTACATTATCATATATTATGTGTACAATAAAATTTAAGATCTAAATGACACAACATGAAAGTCAAATAAATATACAAAACACACAAAGTGCATTATGCTGAAAACCCCTGAACAAGCATCAAACAATGATAAGCCAATCATAAGCTTCGGGCAATATAATGATGTGCCACATTTTTCAAATTGTTCAGGAGAACCGTTTTTCTGGTGAGAAACTCCATAGAGTACCACACTGAGCAACAAAGGTAGGTTGCTATTTTCTGGAATATCCAGGAAGTGGTAAAGTAACAAGCTAGAAACAGTACTGTGTAAAGAGACAGTTTGATGTAAAAATGGTCATTTCTGAAAGACGTGTGACTTATCACCATGTTGCCCGAAGCCCTTCAAAAGAACATACACAGTGGTAACCTAATTTAGGTAGTTTCGCAAATGCAACCCTTTTCATGTTGTTGCGTAACCAAAATCTGTCCATTAATAACAAGTCACAAGAAACTTAGCCTATTTCAATTCCCAGTTGAATTATGTTGAAAACTAACCCACAGGACCCTGCAGCTCTGTCACTCCCTTCATAGCGTTGCCAATGATTGTCAGCAGTTGTTGCCATTCTGTACTTTGAGCTGAATTCACTTTCTCCAAGAATACGACGGACAGCTGACACTCGGTTTGTCATGATTCCATCGATGTTGGATCTGTAGCAAAGTTCGGATTCAGTGATAACGAACCAATGTTTTTTGTGTAATGTACCTGTCATCGCAAAACTATTAAAATAGCTGACGTCTCACCTCAGATCACACCTAATTCTTTTCGGTGAGTCTATGGTCCATGAAAACACTTTCTTGATGACGTCGGTTTTATCTCGTAAAGCTATAGTTTCTTTCATTTTGATATTAATTTGTATAAGGCAGGTTGTCAAACCTCTGCTTTGCCATATGTTGTGTAGTTTCAGCTGCAATATAGTTTGTATTATCGATGCTAAACTCTCATGGCCGCTGAAATCATAACCTGTTAAAATAGTGTATATAGTTCAGATACCAATATAGTTCGTTGTATGTAAAGATCAATAGAATAATTATAGCTTTTTATTTAAATAGTAGGATCTCCAATCCAACGAATGAGTTCACCTATTTTTTCACTTAGTCCAGGAGTTAGGTCAATGATCTTCGTAAAGCCAACCACAAATGGCTTGAACTTGATGCCTGGTATTCCGATTATCAAGTTCACCAAAGTCTGGGGTTTTCCTATTAGAAACTTGTAACTTTATTCTACCATTTGTAAATATAAAGCGTTCGGTAGTTGATTAGTTGTTCGTGATTATTGAACTGTACAAAATTCTCCAATCCAGCATCACGCAAAACGAATTGAAGAGTTGAGTAGAATAACGGCATACCGGTAACTCCAAAAATGTAGTTTTGACACAAATGACAATAATTTCTGGCACTTTCAAATTTAAGAGTAAAAAAAATAGTGTCAACTGTATATTTATAGAAGGAAAATTAACAGGTTTTGCTTCTGTCAACTTTAGCTGACAGGCCTCAAGTTAAGGGCTAATTTAAAAAAGCAATTACGTCGCTATTCCAAATATCGCGCTAAATCATAAATGCATTTACGCCGTTTTTTTCAGATATCGGTATCTTTTCCATTGTTTTGGAAGTGAAGTGAAAACAACCAGTAAGTGAAGCGACAAAAAGTAAGAAATCACAAAAAAATTCACATTTACGAGAGTCGCGTTCCATATTCTCTCTCCAAAAGTCCGAAAGTGCAAATTATAGGCAAGCCCAATGTCTTTATGCTATAGACTGGTCTAAAACGATTCAACATATGCATTTTAAAGATTAAAGAAGTGGATTTACGCCGTTTTTCCACCCAACTCCTCATTGAAGCCAATGTTAGGCAACTCGTGCATTTATAAGTGATTACAGCAAACTATCTACATATTAATGAGGCTTCAGGGAATTCAGTTTATCCAATTTTTCCTTTTATAAATCAGATTCATAAGAGTATGTTACGATTATGAAAATTTGACCCAGTATTTCAAAGATTGTGTTTTCAGGACATTTATCTTCTAGCATCCACAAATGTCGATTGCAGTGAACACTTGCTGTTCTCGAAATTAAGAAATTGGGCTTGAAACACGAGCACTTGCAATTTGTAAATGCTAAAATTGTTTTGCTGTAAAGTGCATTCTTCTTTAGAGTTGTAATAGGCTTTTTATATAGTGGAATAATGCTGGATTAGTTTTTGTACTGCAGAGCAGGTACCTTGGTCAAAGAAATGAGTGTTTAGTATCGTAGCCAGTTTTTCACCACCCTCTTCTAGATGGTTGTGATCTATGCCTTTCAACTTCAAATCCAAATACAGCAATACCATGTTTTCATTGTAGCCTGGTGAATCTGAATGTGAAAGAACTGCAACAGTTAATTTTTTTTATACAGGGTGGGGTTGAAAAGTAATTTCCTATTAAAAAGTACTAATAATTTTACTAATGATTGGTGGATTGTACAATGAGCTATGTAATGTGGTTTTCGATTTAGGCGGTTCTCAATTTATGCCATCTTTGGTCTATTGCGAAATTTTTAGTCCCAAATACTGTACAGTCACTGGCGAATTTATGGGGGGGGGGTTAAACAAAAAAATTGTGCAGTTTTTTGGGTCTAGACTCTCCAGACATTCATTTAGAGCTTGATTTCCCACGAAAACGACGTAATTTTCTAGACATATTCGTCATAAAATTTCGGATGAACCGAGTCGATTCTTAATCCGCCACTGCAGATAGTATCTATCTACTAATATAAAAGCCATGTGAGTTCCTCTGTCCTGTTAAAAAATACGCGAAAGCCAGAAGCCGTAAGAAGTTGAAACTTGGTAGGCAATTAAATGGCACCCCCAAAAGGCTGCACCAGCCCATTGGCCACCCGAAATTGTCATCAAGGGATGTGCGATTTTACAGTATAAGTGAGAATATAGTGTTATTGATTGTGTATGGTTCATTTTTTTCGGAGAAACCGTAAGGCCTACAAAGCTGAAAGTCGGAAGGGTGGTAGATTGTTCCCTGAAGGAGGATATGAGATATTTGAAAACCAGACAGTGTCGTCAGAGGGGGTGCGACAAGCCTGGGAAGTCGAAGAAAAACCGCGCTGCTTTTATCAGTGATGAGTAATTTAAAAGTTTAAACAATGAATCAATTAATTTAACGTAAAATTTGCATTTCCACTACCACTGTATTGTTGTGTCAGGTGATATAAATTTAATTTTAAAACAGCGCATGGTGTGCTGAAATCGTTAGTCTAACTGCAAAGAATATTGGGAAGCAATCAATAAATAACGAATGTTGCGAAGCAACATGAGTTAAAACAATGAATTGCATACTGAAAACAAAACGTTTCCGTCATTTTTGACGGGCTATTTACTAGTATTATCATAAACGTCTTTAGATGTGAGTATACGTTCAATATCTAGCTCACAAACTCTCACAAGTGAAGCTAATATAAAGAGTAAACATGTTACCAACCAAATATGCCAACTTATGATTGCTATTTTCTTCATTCATACATGTGTATCCCGCAGGCCTATTGGTTCAAAGAAAATGCTGGTACGTTACCTGGAACACCTAGCTGGCGGACGTGTCGTAGGTAGTCTAGAAAATCGTGGGATTGAAAGCAATTCCGGAAACAGTCGCAAGGAAATCCGTGATAATTCTTCATAGGGGTCCCGTCTTTAGTAAACTGGACGTCCACCTCGACAGCATTTGCGCCGTCCAACAAGGCTTTGTCGGTCAACTCGATAGTTTGCATCATGTGCGCGAAAAGGTAAAAGGGCCGTTGACAATGAACCTATTATAGGTGGAATTTGTCATCTTAAGGTGGTATCAAGTTTAAAGTTTAGTACAGAAAAGCCTGGATTTCTGTGTTATGCGGCGAGAGAAATCGTTCCAGGTGAGAAAAAAAGTTCGCTATTATGCGATTCTGTGCAAGTGACTGAACTGTCCTGCTGTAACTCCACAATGATTTTCTTCCACAATGTGTAAACCACCACGTTTGGCACAAAAGTTGGCTGTAACTTTGGAATCATCAACTGCAGGTTTTCAATCGTGTGGAGATTTTCGATTTACGAGGGATTTCCCCCTGGAACGTAATCCCGGTATAAATCGAGGACTGTCTGTATAACTTACCCGATTCGCTAAACACTGCAGCAGATACAGTATCGATGAAAAACGCAACAAGCGTAAGGTGGCCATGCGTTGTTCGGTCTGGGAACTAACTACCTGTTTGTCTACCACTTTGTCCCACAAGGTATGTTGTCTCTCTGGTGGTCTACATTCGGAATTTATTTAACTGTCAACATGTCCTCAAATTTATGTGACCCAGTTCAAACACTGGAGACGGGAATCTGACATGTCATTGAGATAGGGTATCTCTTTCTTTGGTAACCGTCAATACGTCGCGATGTCAAATCCCATAAGAATAAGTCTCAAATTGATTTTCTCGAAAACATTTTTTTTTCCTTCAGTGGACAATTGAAGAGCTTATTTTCAAAATTTCTTGTCTCCATTTTAATCATATTTTTGAGATAAGAGGCTCTGACAACTATCTGTGCATCGCTGATTCCAAATATGTCATTTACAAAACTCAAAACTTATTATTTCCTACTGAAAAGCAGTCTCAAAAACCACGTTTATAACCAAGTCTATGGCAGAATGAATAAAAAAAAACAACCTCTTTCCTGAAAATAAAATGGTGTTTTTAGATTTAAGACGTTTTGGACATAACCTCAACTATAACAAGAATTTTGAAATTCCTCCAAAAACAACTTTTGGTCAACCTGAAAAACAACGTTTTTCACACAAATTTCATTAAATTAGTGAAACTATTTTCATGGACAACATTGATTTAGATCTGACAGATAGAAATCAATCACTAAAAATGCACAAAAGCACTCATTGATAGACTATCAAATGTAAGCACCAAAGTTAAGTCTAAGACAACCCCCTCCTTGAACAATGTTCTGAAGAGGGGGGAATTGTCTTGATACCAGCCAGATTGATAGTTGAGGTATAGAAACTAAATATAGGAATTCTTATTATTATTATCCAGTTTTGAGTAAAAAAAGTCAAGTATTTGGGGTCTGTCAAAGTGGAGGATACATATACAGTATGTGGATCCATAGATACATACATACTGTATATGTATCCACTTTGGGGTCAGTTTTAATGTTACAACTAAGCATATCCATTTTGGGATCAGTTGTTGTTACGTTACAATTGACCCCAGGTGCTGATTTTTATAATTGTAAAATGAAGTTTAAGGTTAACACATAGCCAACAACGAAAAGTATTTCCCTGTTGACTATGGTTAATAAATGTGATAAGAAAGACAGAAGAGAGGGGAAGAAAGCACAAATAATCATGACAAAAAGTTTTACGGACACTTTAGATGAGAAAAAAATACATAAGAAAAAATAAAGACAAGTCATTGGAAGATGACGAATATATGTGTGTCAAACCTTTACAGCACCAGTAGGAAAGAAATGGATACGAAGAATGCACTATTGGACATCCAAACTATATTGCGCCATAATTACGAAGCTGACTTATTTTATGTTTGGGACTCATGTTTTAATTATAGATTAAATTTCATTCAGAGTTTATTATGTTTATTATTATTATGTTCTGATTCATGAAAATGTCAAACTGATTATAATCAGATGTTCGTCTGATTTGAAGTTTAATTTTTTTGTGAATGTCAATTATTAATTTAACTTACGAAATAAGAGCTATTTCGCAACGAAATGTCCCTTAAGATTAGTCACGAGTATTAATGAAACTTTTTCGTGATTTTTTGCCATTGAACAAATTTTTATAGTACTAGATTTTAAGTTACTTTTATGTGTGTTACAACTGCCAAAACACAGAATGGGGATAAGTTGTAACATTTTACCAAATGTTCCTGGGTGGTTTCCTTAACAATTTAAGTGACAAGTATTAGTGTGTGCTGTTTTAGCTACAGTATACAGACACACGTTACGCAGCACTTTAAATTTTGGATCTAGCTGTTATAGTCAAGTTTCTACAAGTTGCCCAAGTCAAAATGTTACAACTGACCCCAATCTACCCTGATGTGACGTAGTGTGCTTTGCCCTGTAATATCTGCGACGTAATTTTTTTCGATGTTTTGTCTTGCAACTTGATTTTCGCAACGTCATTTTTGCGACGTGATTGACGTGGAAGTCCTTGTTCATTTCAACCAGCAGCATTCTTTTATCTCTCATGGACAGGGGACATGACCAACCAAAGCAACTTTTATTTTGGTTTAAAAAAATATTATTTTAATTGGAAAATAGGGTGAGTTTTAACAAAGCCATCCACTTGCATATTCGTTCCTCTCTCTTGTTTTTCTTCAGGAAAGCATAAAGATTTTAATATGGATGAAATAACAATAGAGATTCCGACTAACGAGTTAATTAGCTAACAACAAAAGCATTCCGAGGTGTCTAATACATGGCAAAAAAGCATAGTAGGTTGGCATCATCTACGAGTGACACTTTTAATCGGCACTTAACGTAGCAAATTTGTTAGCTGACGATGGACTTTTCAGGCTGTCGCAGTTTTCCGACGTTTCCGAATCGGCATCTTCTGCATCTTCGTCCGACGTGTCGCTCTCACTTTCCTCGCTCAATTCTTCCGAATCTTCGTTCAGTTCCTCAACATCCGACGAAGCCTTATTTCTCAGTTGCAGTTGTTTGATTTCTTCTATCTCTGGGTGATTTTCCCATTGTTCTAGAATTGAAAGAAACAATAAAAGACCTGCTTAGAGAGGATCCACTGCAAGATTTTTGCCATAAGCCCACTGTATAGCATTTTCTTTCCATTTATGATGTAGGACTACCGCAACAAGGTTATACAAACAAAACTAGTGGTGCAAAAGTAAAGTTGATTTATTCATTTTACAAATCCTAACAATATAATAAGTTATGTCTGTCTGATTGCTGTCTGTCACACTCGCAAAAGCCAAAAAGCCTGCTAAGCTGAGTGCTAACCTTCTCTCCTTTCATACTTTCTTTTATAAAGAAATC
>JAQIWH010005879.1:0-13806 GCA_034695005.1 Cryptops parisi | reverse complement strand
TGCTAATATAACCTTGTTAAAGAGGAAAGCGATCGGTCCACTTTAGGAGCAGGTCCAATATAGGCGCACTTACCCTACATTTTTTCATACGATTCAAATTCTAAATGGCACGTTCATGTTGACAATGCATATAAATACTACAAGTGAAATACGTGTATGAATTACAATATAGGTGTAGTATTTAAATGCTATTATGTATGTACATGTATGTACGGTAGTACTATTATACTATGTAGATAGTATTAAATTTTTACATATTATATGTCGGTACATAGATTTATACACTGTATTTATAGTGTTTTGTTACGAAACTGACAAACTTTGTCACTGTGTTTTTTTCTGGATATTCTAAGCAAAAAGAATGCTATATATTGCCGTACACCATGTGTCGATTCGGCTTCGTTCCCGAGATATGGACGAAATGCTGTTGTGCTTTCTCGGTGTGATTTCATCTCAGATAAACAAATCAACAGATTAGTAGATGGTCATCTTAATCAGATACATTTCAGTATGCGGCCTTCGTACAACCATGACGGTACAACAAATTGTTTGTATCTCAGAAACGTAGCCAAGTCGACACACGATGTACCGGCATACGACATTTTGTTTTGCTGAAATTAACCACCAATTTTCTGGCTTCGTGGTGGAACATTCTGTACGTGTACAGTATATATGTTACAGACAAAATATAGAATTCAGACATTTTATAAAATGTCTAGCCTCCTCCTTTGGCACAGTATAAAACGACATACCTTTTACAGATGCTTAGGTTAATTAAGATTAATTTAGAACTTTAGATAATTTCACATTTTTCTGAGAATATTTTTAACTTTAGGCCTAAATTTAAACCTAACCTAAAATCACATCTAACGTAACTGTTTCATTTCAATGCTAATTTCATTTTGATCAAAAACATACAGTAAGGTACAGTACCGCATTGTATATGTTCTATGCTTTGCGGATAACAGTTACTGACTAGCAGTTAATAATTAATATATGATTTTTATATTTTTCGAATTTACATTAATTTGCACAAAATCTTGTCGTTCTTTATTAATCATCGATACGGAACATGTTTTAATTATATAATTTTCATTTCATTTGGCACCGATTTTATATCCTACTTTCTACACTACAAGTAGGCCTACCCTCACAGTAATATAGGCTACTTTTGAACGAGTTCTCCAATTTCTACAATTTTTTTTCCTCTAATTTTATTTTCGGGCTATAAGATTTAGTTAATTCGTTTATATCACTAATATAATAAATGCCTGGGTTTTTTGTCAGCCCAACAATGTTGACTATTGGAACAGATATGAGCATGTTAAAGAGAATATTGTTGAGTGAAAACCTTTCCAAAGTCCAAGCATTTTGAGAAATCTCATAGGATAATGTGTCAAAACTTTCGTTCTATTTTTTAAGAACAAAACGTAGTTTCATTATGTGTTCGTGTGAAAAAGAACATTTCGGTCAATTCTCGAAATTGACGTGTACGTTAGAGAGAAATTGGCGTGTACGATTACTCTTGCTTTATTTCTCTAATCACTTTTCAATTTTTTTTTCTCTTTTAAAAATTTGTGTAGATTTGTACCAATGAGATGTGAGATTTGTAAATAAATAAAATAAATTAAATAAATAAATAAAAAAACATACTGAAAGGAAAGTATGCGTATTTTCGTATACTTCAAGACAGCAAGTTTCAACTATGTATACTAACTATACAACTATATTATGGTGTAACTCAAATTGTATTTTGCAGTATACGGTACTGTAATGTTTTTAATTTCCTATACGTATACGGGTTTGTAACAAGAAATAAAGCCCCGTGGTTGGTATGGTAACCACGGGGTGTCAAGGCTAACCTATGTGTTTATATTCTTCTACAATTTTTAATTTACTATCTCATTTTATGTTTAATTTAATATTTTGTTGTAATTTAAATTTGCCTTATGTCATGCAGTTCATTGTTGTATTATTAATACTATTCTTTCTTTTATGTAAATACATCTGACGAAATATTTATAATGATATGAGTCATGAATTAGAATGTGAAATAATGAGTTATTCTGACAAATACAGTACATGTTTTTTTTTTTTTGTTAATTTTCATTATATTACAAACTGTGTATTCTGCTACATGATAATAAACAACTTGAAACGAAATGAAAAAAAAATAACATCCTATATAATCAAAATAAAGTTCATGTTTACCGATGATTATCTCATTACATTCTAAATTGCTCACAGTGGTGCACCTAAGTAAGCCTATTCATATTTAGACTTATATTATTTTCATATTAAAACTATATTAGTAAATTAGTTAATGAGACGACCGTTCATCAATCACCAATATTTTGAACTAAATGACTTTATATGAAAAAATCGAAATCTCTTTATTTTTAGATAAGTCACTTATAATAATACAACGTATGTTAATGAACGAGGTATGTTACTGTTTTAATGAACTAACACTAATAATGGTAACTGGTCAATAGGTGACTTAGTCCCATTGATTGACATTGAAATGCACTTTCCGTTGCAATCACTTATCTTATAATAGCCTATTATAGTGGGTGGGTAATAGCTCTACCTAATTCCAAATATATACTCACTGTCAAAATAAACAACTACCTCCCCCTCCAAACAGAAAGCTCGTTGTCACTTTCTTAAAAGAATCCATCGAAAAGGGGGGTTTGCTCCCAAGTCTCAGGGGAAGCCAACCGACGAAAGGGAATGGGTGGTGTGATGGGGGGTTAAAATGAGATGGCTCACAGAGGTTGGGAAAAGGGAAAAGAGAGTGCAAGTGACGCTTGGCGCCAGTCGTTAACTGCAACCAATCAAACTGCCGTTTCGAGACTCGGGTCTTGGGTGGAGATGGCGTGCCCAATCTCCTTTTCCAAATACCCGCTGGGAACACAATGGCCGCCACAACTGCACTGGCCAACAGATAATTTCGCGTAATTCTCACTGCAATTGTAGGTCGTCGATTAATTCAATCGAATTTTTTTTGGAAATGTACCGTTTTATACCTGTAAATTGATTTGATATGAAATGATGGTTTACGATATATTTCGCTTTTTTGTTTCGTTTCAGGCAAATCTCAAACGAGCATTCGAACCAACTGGGAGGAGCTAAAAAAAAAGCTACGAAAGCCTCATTACGGATGAAAACGATGCAGTAAACACTAAAACAATGTCAAGTTTTTGAATAAAAAAGATCACCTGTTAATGGTAATAAAATTTTCTATCTTTCGGTGTTGTTTTGCATAGTCTTACACTTGTGGTTTCGTTCGTTTCGTTCAAGAAGTAAACTGTTGGAGCATGTTAATGTTATGATAGCCTTTGGCGATAACTTAACGCTTGTTGATGTTGACCTAATCTTCATGACGAAGATAAACATTTGGATTTATTTGAAGAAAAATCAACAGATTTGTTAATTGGTTACATGGTTCATAATCGCAGCAATCGTGTCTTAAATAATTAGCCTGGAATTCAGTCTAATAGCATAATAGAGTAATGAAATTAAGAATAAACATGATATTCATTTTTGCTGATAGAATTTTATTTAAAGTGGACTAAATCGACTAATGTTGAAACCATACTAAATGTCAAAATAACTGAAGGGTCTTAAAAGGATGTTAAGTAGCCTAATATTTTTTACAATTACAAGGAAACTGCGTTTAAAGATTTGATCTTGCATTGCTATCTATAGACTATTTCTTACTTCTTGCACTAATATCTTTGCACATATTGTTGTTTTGCACAAAATTACGCGTTAGGAAGATAGAATTGCACCTAACGTATTTGAAAAAATTTTAGATCATTTTTACACACAAAAATAGGGTTACTTAACACTCTTTACCCCCACCTTCAATTATATTTTACAACTCAATGTGTAGATATAGGCTAGGGCTATACACGTTATGGTCATCTTATTCATGTTTAGATTAAAGTTGATATTAAAATAGTGTTCATTTACGCTATTCTAATTGTTTCCTCGATTTGTTGCATTAAACGAGGAGAAAGTAAAAAATAAATCCCCTGATTCATTGATCTTGAACTCTACAAGAGTAGCCCAAACAGTGTCACTCCAAATTATTACAATTCTCGGTTGAAAATGAGAGTGTAGAATTGATTCGAAGAGTCGAGGGAGTGGGTGATAAAACTCGATGCAAAGTGGTCAACTCGTAGAAAAGGTTCTTAAAGTTTAAATGCCCTTAGCATCCTCGACCATTTAAGCGACAACAAAACTTGAACTTCGGTCACCACATTATTTACAATGATGTTCTCCAGCATGCAGAGCGTCCAGCTAAATATAAAGTACGACCAAGTCTTTAAGGTTTGGCTGGCGAAAAGCCAGAATGGTTTCCAGACCTCCCAGACGAACTAAGCAGCAAGTCCAAGAAAATTTCCAGCATTTTCCGGTTTCTCATGCAACCATGAAAATGCTTTGGTTTCTATCCACACACACACGACTATGGACATCTTGACTCTGTTGATGGAGTTATTGACTTGAAGTTCTCTTTTCTTTTTTTTTTCTTTTGGCAATCCATTCTTAAATCATTGCTTTCATGATGCATAAATTCCCAATATGACTAATCTTTAAGCTATAAGATATGGCTCAATTACCAGTTCAACTCAGCAATTAAGTACTTCCAAAATACATTAGTTGTACGTGTAATATCATGCCAGTGATTTAGTTAAAAATATATCAAGTTAAACTGCTAGTGTAACTTACATATATAAGTTACAGGCCTTCACTGTTAAAATGTTAATACTGAAATTGACATTTATTATACTGTGACTGTGACTAATATCAAGAGTAAGTAACATCTTACATAATAAATCTCGGTCGTAAATCTATTTTATTTGTCCGTTGTTATCATTAAACAAAAGTAAACTAACCATGTGTGAAGTTAACTAGAATTTGAATCTATCTGCAATACAAATTTATCAACAACGAATTGGATTCCAATCTCAAATGTCAATTTTTCTTGTATATTAGCCAATTTTCAATTATATTTTATATGAATAACACTCTACTGTTTGCTGCTGTTGTTTTGTTCATTTGAAGTAAATTTTAAATGATGAAAACGTGGATTTTTTAGTATTAGGCCTACATGGGTTACCACGAATGAAATCACCAATTTTAATACAAGTCTTAATACGTCTCAGCTTTGTTAGTTCAATTAAAGTGTTGATATTTCTTGTGTAACCCATAATCACGCAATGACATGCTTAATAATTATTGACTTAAGTCTCTATTAAAACTCTAACCCCTACATGAAAACATTAAACGAAGGGCTTGGTGTAAAACGGTGTTAAGTAACATTTTTGTCAAAAATGACCTAAAAGTATTTTCGAATATGTTAGATGAAATTCTACCTCTCTAACAAAACAACAATAGACTATGTGCATAATAGATATTAATGCATGAAGTGTGTCATACACAACAAGGCAAGTTCAGATCTTTAAACGCGTTTTCCTCGAAATTGTAAAATGTTTACTAACACCCTTTTTACACCAAATTCTTCAAACAAAAACAATGCTTGGAAAATTTTAACGAATGTGCGCGGTTAAGTTTTTCCAAAAATACGGACTTATTAATATCACTTGTTTTTTTAATTTTATTCAATTTCATTTTATTCGTTATACAAACTTTATTTTACTCTCATAATTTTGTGCAATAAAAAATACTGAAGTTTTAATTTTTTTAATGAATAAACATCGATTTTATGATTGAAATAACTCGCCAAGTATGTCAAATTAGCTACAGGCCACTTAAGATAAAAACATTACCTGTATATCCCACCTACAAACATTATAATACTCTCAACGAAAGGTCTCTCACGAACGAATCATGGCTTAAAGTTAACCCAAAATTCCAAAACGCTCAATTGTAATTCACAATATCCCCCAAATGGAGGGCCATTTATGCCTCAACCCGCCAATGGAAATGGGACCATAAGGGGCCTTCTATTCAATAACGAAATCACGTGACGCTGCCATCTTGCTCCAGCTTTACTATGCCCTAGTTCCTCCAGCGTTTCAAAAGAATCGCTAACGAAACCCAACGCGACATACCATTTTTAAGGTAAGAGAAAAACGAGTGCATTTATTTCCATATATTTTCGCAAGCGGCATTTATCCCGTGTTTTTTTTTAAAGACGGTGGTCTTTTTCTTTCGATTCACGGGCTCTACACTTTCTTATTAAGCTCTTTCCTCCTAAGCGACAGCAGAACCAAGACAAAGACATCGGGTCGAGATGCTGTATTTTAGGACTTAAACTGGGAGGGATACGCTGGAAAAATATTTTCTACTCTCAAATGAGAGGAGGATTAACGTGCTCAATTTTTTTTTCTTCTCTCTCACACTCTTCGTCAACTATCTTATTTTTTTTTTGTGTAACTATCTTTTTTTTTCTTCTTTTTTTCTTTCTTTCTCTTCATTTTGCCTGGAAGCGAGGTTCGATCAGAGGAGCGTTTGACTGTGTGCCAAAAGCGCGTATGCCTAAGTTGGGAAGATGCATTATTCTGGTTTATCGGGCTCATCTTTCAATGCCAGAGGCCCCAGCGCTTCGTAACCCCCTACTTATCTCGATTGCGCTCGGTGACAGTGCAGCGCCAACGAAATGGATGAGGCTTCCAAAAATCATCTATCAAGCCGCCTTTACTTTGGGCGACGACCAAGGGGCCAGAAAAGAAACACAGCTAGCTAGGCACATCGGTGCACGTGATGGCATGTCTGTGTTGGTGGTTGGCTGTGTGTCGTGTGCCACGCCTTCGCTAACCCACACCTTGCCTACGACCTAAGGTGCTCCTCACAGCTACCTCATCATTATCATCATGTGGGGGTCGGACACCAAAATTTCTACTTTTTTTTTCTTTCTCAAAAGATGAGTACTTTCGAGACTAACATCAACTCCCCGTTAACGACCACGCGGTTTTGTTGTCCCAAAAATATAACCGTTAAAACGAGCGAGTGATGGTTGCACACAAAAATTCCACGATGGTTCGGGTTTCTCCATAATCATCGTCGTCCTCATAACCTAAATCGACTTTTAAATGGAAGGATGATGTATTTTTTAGATAACATATGCTCTTTGAATCTCTTCGGACTGCCACGAAGTGCCAAGCTCGACGAACACGCAATGCATTGAACTTGTCAATAATTTATGTGAAAACATAAAATTCACATAATACAAAAATAAACATAAAAATAAGATAAGGTTTGTCGATAAACAGTGTTCCCACTTACATAACAGTGAGAAAAAACTTTTTTTTCCAATCGTGTTATGTTGAAACAAAACATTTTTATACTTTACAAAAATATTATACAGCAATTTAACATTCCAGTGTGACACTGCATAATCATGTTAGCGTTTAAGATTATTAAATTTCACGTTGTTAGTTCGTGAGCTATCAAACTACGGTCATCTTTTACTCTCTTCTCACGTCTTCGTCTTTACTTTCACTCTTAAACCAACGAAGCCACCCAGTCGTCTTCTCTCCATGAATTATGTATCTTTGTCGAGCTTTTCGGAATTACCTCTCTGTGAACTTTTGTAAATTATGTCCCTACCTTTTGTTTACACGTAATAGATTTACTGTTCAACTCTGGCACCGTCGGCGAAAACAAACGTAAGCACTCGTAACTCGTTAAACGTGCGGACGTAAGATTTACGCGACCAAAAAAAAATCTTTACGCTTAAGTTTTTGACTTGTAAACAAAAGAAAAACATAGAAAACGGTTTCATTGCTTTAATCCTACATGGTTTTATTTTCTAAAAACTACTTTAATTTTTTCATGAATTAAATTCATAGTTTGTTAAATTCATGAACGGGTTCTTTTAAATAAATTTTATGATCAAAATAATCTGCGATAAAAATGCATTGTAAGCAAATTACAGTCGATAAATGAGCTAACCAACTGTTAAAGTTGGTTAGCTCATTCCACAGTAAATCGTAAAACCTGTGATTAAACGAATCTATAAAAAAAAATTATGTCATACCGATATCCGATTGCAGGCCTAAAATAGGCCTATATCACATAGACAGTTTTTGTCACTGGCCTAAATAAATTTATACGAATTTGTATCGCGATGAAAAGGGCATCATTATAAAAATTGAAGTAATGGTGCAGAAAATGATGTTTATGTATAATAATTTGTGGTAGCTTCTTCAATCTATACTACCATATCAAACGATTGACTAAATAATTTCATTTTTCGGAAATCGATACATGTCTATTCCAACCGAACAATAAACGAAAAAGATTAATTAAAGACTGTGCTTAGGTGTCGTATTTTAAACAACCTAGCATCAGACCATACAAGTATTCTATAGGTAACTACAGAAGTTACCTTAAACATTTACCTTTAACATTATAGGTCTTTTTAATAATTTTTTTTGAATATCGTTGAAGTATCGAATTCTTGCTCTAAAGCAATGGTTGGTAAAGTAATGTTATGTGGTTGCGATGGAATTCTTTCTTGGCAGTTGAAAAAATAAATTGAAAAACTCTGTTTTTTCCTCGACTACAACTTTTCTAAGTAGCTGACAGAAGGTTATTAGCTTTCAAATTCCAAGCAGAACTTTTTTTGGGGGATTCAATTCATCAACTTGTAGAAACGCCACCACAATACGTGCACTCTTCAACACAAGTAGTAATGGAAACGGAATTAAAAGAGTAAAAGAATCGAGTAAAAGAAATCTTTTATATACCATCACCAGACGTATGAGACAACTAAGGCAATAAAAGGCAAAGGGAAAAGAAAATGGCCGAATGATTTGCGAGTGTTTCGGGTGCACAGGAGACCGATCGCCGCCTCTAAATGAACCGTAATTTGGACTCCGGGAGCCCCTGTCAATTGCAGTTCCAAGACTCCAGCAGTTTCCAAAAGGCAAAGGCTCGTTGTGGATTCGTTTCACCGTGAAAATGGAACCCAGTCTCTGCTCGGTTAAATAACACAGCCAGAGCTCAATTTCGCTTCCAATGAGATGATTTAATATCTTAATTACTTCTCTCTCCAAATTTTTTTTCTTCTCGTTTCCACATCGTAAAAGTCGGGTAACTTATCACCTGCCGTTTACTATCATACCCAGTTACTGTTTGTGAAAAATGACTCGTATCTAGTCGATAATTTATCAAAAAAAAGTTAGAAATAAAATCACCGAATGGTACTGAACTTCATGGAACATGCCGAGTTGTAGGCTATAAACCGATGTAAATGCACAATTGAATCTTTTTGTATGGTATACATGATATTACTATTTAAATTAAAAATATAAATAAAATAACAAAAAATTTCTATGGGCTATACTGTAGGCCTATATTAAATATAAACTTACTATAAATAACTTTGTCCCAACGGGACGTATGGTAATAAAATAAAATAAAATAAAATAACAAAGTAGCAGGACATAGCATCAAAGGAAAGAATGTACTGTCGGTACTGTATGTTATAAAATGTTTCCTTTTCGTTATTAATGTTATTAAACTTAATAAACGTAACAAGTGGTTACACCAATCAATAAATTCAGTTCAGTATATCAAAATTAACTGTTAGACAATAGCTTATCTTGCTACAAAAATCCTAACCAGTTGTGAACTAAGAATAATCCTAACGGTTTATGCTATGATTTCACTACAGTTTACTATGTTTATGTAGCCTATATTGTTATTGTATACTGTAATTTAAGTATTAATGTTCCAAACAATCTTATTTAATATTCATGAAATTTTAAAAAAAAAGTACTGTATATCAACATTAAGTCTTCTTACTTTGATTTTCATATGACTTTATTTTGTTTTGTTTTTTTGTTTTATTCTGTCACACTGGGATCAACGAGACAAATGATAAACCCAGAAAAAATGAATAAAAAAATATAAAAAACAAACGCAGAATGGCATTTTGAGTCTTGGGTACCGGTATAGAAATTTTACGACTACACAATATTATAAATGTAGTAAAATCTCTTATAACAAGGTATGTTCATTGTTTAAGCATTCAAAGTCTGACTTCTACAACTAAAAGCTAAAAAGCCAAAACTTTTTCTTATATTTTAAGCTTACATTATATATATTATATCTCTTCCGTAAAAAAAAAATGTCAAAATACTACAATGTTGCTTTTCATCGTAACAATCCCAAAAGATTTTGAAGTCACCATGACTAAATTTATTGCTGATGCTGCATAAGCATCATCATCCGTTGAGAAAAGTATCCATCGATTCCACTTTTCTGAAAGAAGTGCAAGACAAGCAAGGCGAGTGAGCAAGCTAAAGAAAAGAGCCTGAGGAACAATAAACGAAAGATTTGTCGCCGACCATTAATCTACAACCCGCTTGACTAGAGCAAATTAGGGCCAGGTTAAGGCGGGTCTCATAAATCTTGCTCATCCGGCCGATGGAGTGTCCAGTCAGATTTCTCGCCACGTAGACTTTGACTTAAGTTATTGCGCTTGTCCCCAGTTGACGTCGTCCTGCGAACGCGATAATGCGACAAGGGATGTTGTTATACTGTATATATCCGCATCGAGGACCCACAACAACGACAACACACTTTTCTTTCTTTCGTTCTTTTTCCTTCTTCGTCTTCTATCTCCGCCCCCGCTCGAACACTGGGAGAGACACTACCGGTTTGAAAGAGTGGTGGTGTGTTAAGATGGCAGTGAGGTGGCCACCACGAGGTTATCTACTTTGACCGAAGTAACAGGAGGAATCTCCAGTAAAAATAAAGCGCATTTGGCCCACCAAGGGCGACTCTACATGGCTTTCTCATTAGGAGGGGCTAAGATAATTTATTAGCAACGGCGGGAAGTCTATCTTTTCCACCTTCAGAAAACCTCGCTCCATCGGTCGTAGGAAAACAAAAAAAAAAAATAGCAACGGAAAAAATGAGAAGAACTAACGTGACATAGCAAAAAATCACTTCGAGCTTCTGTTACTTTTTTATTTATTTTTTAGTAAAGTAAAAATGTTTTGCGTGTTGCTCACTCACGAAGCGAGATACTACTATCGTGGTAACCTGATAGATAATTTTTGTTTCGACATTAAGATGCTCATAAGTAAGTTTTTTTTTATTATCTTCCGCCATCTTGATTTACGTGCACGAAAAGTTTATGAGGTATGACAAGACACGTAATAACGATCAAGCAGTAGTCAAAGCAACAAATAAAAAAATAAAAAATAAACAGCCACAAAATTTATTGAATCTTTTGTTTTTGAGACTTTAGAACCTATAAATTTCAGGTTGAGTATAAACAGCTTGGAAAAAAACAAAACGAAACTCAAACAATTAAAACCGCATTTAACAAATTACAACACAAGCAATAAAAAAACAAGTAATTTTTTTAAATCACTATACGACTTAGCACCAAACAAGTTTCATGTTTATCATTGATTATAATTAGATCTCGGTGACTATATACTTTTATCATCTAACAAAATAGAGGTGATGTAATGAAACAAAATAACAAACGGTATTTTTTTTATCGATTTTATGATTATGTGAAACAACTACGATTTTGTAACGCTGAATAGTTTGATTATAAAGATAAATTTGTTATGTAACTAAAAGAGTAGGCTTGGTAAGAAGTATATGAGTAAGGAAACTCTTATTACAGGTAATAAAACTCTTATGCAAAAAATAATTGACTTAAATACTTGCTACGTTGTGTTAACTCCGCGTTAAGTTTTTTAAGCGCTGAGTAGACCTAAGTCAACGTGAACAAAGTCAAGAGACTCGAATTAAAAGGTAGTAAAGACTACTCGTAGTTCACAACAAATGGGTGACAGAATGAGACGACATTATGTTCCACCAGAACGATCCGAAATCGATTCCACCAATAACAAACGACCTTATACGTCACGTGCTTTCTGATTGGAAGCTTATTTCAATTCGCCACCAAGCGACATCCCAACGAACCTTGCTGTTCCAAGATTTGCCACCAGAGCGATACTCGTATATTTACTACATAGTGACTACTATTGACACGTAGTTAGCCTATTACCCTACTGTAGATATATGAAAGATGGTTCAATCCGGTTATTGTGATCACTTTGGAACCAACTTTCGTTGACTTTTTGTAAGAAAAGCCGGCTAATAGACTAATGTTATTAATTAACATTAAACAATACATATAAAAAATTAAACAGTGTCTTGGGACCGACTGATAACGATAACAAAAGCCGAATAATAACACTATCCGTGATTATAATAACCGACTTCCACTGTATATTATTTTATTTAAACATCATATTAAATTTATGATGTTGAAGCTTCTTAAATGTTTCTAAATGAGCGAAAAAAAAAAATTTTAGAAGCTATCTTAATTTTCACTTCTGATGTCTTGTGCTTTATTAGTGCTGTTGTTGTGATAGTCAGGGTCTTTCTTTTCTGAAACAGTTTTAAGTTAAGCATTATTGTCGAAGAACGTGAAAGATGTTTTGGCACCAGTTCACTAACTGACCTACGACTTTGAAAACAAGGACGGAAAGAATTTTCGCTTCGCATTCATCACGCAATTAGAGGGCTCTCCCTCCAAGAAAATGGTAACGAAGAGAAAAGAGGAAGGGGGGAAACATATTAGCCGTAATCCACTCAAATGAAAACAAGACGTCTTCACACGAAAGGCAACAATTTCCCTCAAAATTTGCAACCTCCCTCATCACGCTCTTTTCTAACTCGCCCGGAGCTCCATTAGACCTTAAGGGTATCCCTCGGGTGTGGGTGCCTTCCGCAGGGTCAAGCGGGGTCACATCCAAAGGCCAGTAACTGTCATAAAGTTGGCACGCAGCAAAGAGCATTGCATAACAATTAGCAAATAGGAAGCGTTACTCCTGCAGGGGTTCCTCGACCTTTTCCTCGCTCTCTGACAAAATAACAACAGCCTGAACGCCGAAATCCCGCTGGGAATCCCGCAACTTGGCTTCGAGGCTCATCTCCACTACAGTAAACCACTCCAAACCCCCCCTCCCTACTTTCACCCAGAAACGTTGCAAATCAACCACTCCTAGCAAAACTTAGTCCAAAACTCATTCACTCGGTCTCTCGCCATGGAGCTTCTCTCTAATGATTATGACTTGGTCGCAGTCGACGCTCTTCTATTGCAGCTGATTTCCACTTCCGTCCTCTCTTTTGTTTTGCATCCAAGCTTTTAGAACAAAGTTTCAAAATGTACCGTTTGGCCTCCTTTTATCCCCTCCCTATTCCTCAGAAAACAATGCACTTTAAAAAAAAAAGGAAAGAAACTTCCGATGTAACTGTAGAAACCGCAATGTTTAGAGAGTTTACTGTCTACTTTTTCAATATCTTTCTAAACAAGCTGAACTGCTTTAAAATATCTTCACTAAATTGTAGCGTCGTTTAACACATTGAAAATTTTATTATAGCCCCACTGCATGTCTATTTCAAAAAAATTCTTATTAAGTTAATTCCAACAAACGGCTACAGCAAACATCATTTATATGAGTTTATTATTTATTTTCATGACACTTACGTTTTCAACGTTTCATGACACTTAGTTATTTTAAAAATTGAAATAACTAAGCAATTAACAATGTTTATAAACTAGATATTAACCCCTTTGGTAGGTTTGGTAATCGCGGGGTGTCTAGAGGCAAATTTTTAATTTATCATCTCATTATTTATTAAAGCTTATGTTTATGCAGTTCATTGTTGTAATTTAAATTTGCCTTACGTTAGGCAGTTCATTATTTATTACTATTACTAGAACTTAACCCCCGTGGTAGGTTAATAACCACGGGGCGTCGAGATATATTTAGAGTTTATGTTTATGCAGTT
>JAQIWH010005878.1:0-13809 GCA_034695005.1 Cryptops parisi | reverse complement strand
CACACACATCATATAAATGTTGAAATATAATTAAACGTGTCTTTTGTTTTCATGTGAAATGTCAGATTGGACACTTAACTAGTAAACCTAATTTGCACAAAATAACAAAATTGAATATTAGCAATTTACATATAATCAAAATCGCATATTATTAAACTCGCACATTAGCATTTTGCTAATAAACAAAAAATATTTCGCATATAACAAAAATCTGGGCGTATATATTAAAAATGGCATTATCATAAAAAAATCGCATATTAATAAAATCGAAATTAGCAAAATCGCATATTTTTAAACAAGATCTGATATCAAGAAATTTGCATATTATCAAAAATCTCATATTATTGAAATTGCCCTTGGGTAAATTCACATATTAACAACATCTTCGCATATTAACAAACTCGCGTATTCAAATTGTAAGCTACATTAGTAAAATTTATATTATTAACATAAAATCGCATCCTATTAGCAAAAATTGCATATTACTGTATTAAAGTAGACTATTATCTTAAACTAGAGAGAGCCTACAAAATTGCACATGAAATCGCATAAATCGAAAAATTCTTGCATAACTACTAATAATAAATTTTAATAAAACACATTCTGTACATACATTTTTTATCGAGTCTTAATATTAGTCCTATCTCGATTAAAATAGCCAATATATATATACAGGGTGTCATAATATATTTTTTTATTAACCAAATTGCACACCGCTTAATTGGCAAATGAAATCCAGAAAATTTCGCACTGTCATTTTCTTCAACATCAACTTGGAATAAAATCGAATTAAATAATGTGAACGTGGCACGCACGACCTTCGTTTGTATTATATTAACCTAATAAAATAAATAACCACGCTAACCCAAATGAGATTTTCATTATGGCGTCCATTTCGTTAACGCAATTTTCATTAGTGCTATTATGAAAACACAACCAAGTTTTTTCTTTACGAAACATTTCGACAAAAGAACACCTTCCTGTAAATCAGATTGTTCGTAACACGAATTACGGATTCATCTTGTATACCTACTAACTGTAACTATACAGTTGCTTTTTTTTTGTACATTTCTACTATTAATACATTTTATATACAAAACACTATTGCACCTTGTACCAACATACTCAAAAGAATTTGACATTATTTATGGACACTAAAAAGAGAATTTTGAATATAAACGAGGGTCCCAATTCAACTTTGAGCAAACATAAAATTCAGCCCCTACAGCTTCCGAGAAGTGCTTCTGTTAACTTGAAGCCATTTAGCAAACATAATACAAGAATAAATCACTTTTTTTCATTGGGCCGGTAATCAACAACCATGTTCACTACTGTACACTTGTGAAGTATATAATACTGTATAATACTCCCAAATACCCGGATTTGTGATACTATAAAATGAATAGTATTAAGCCTTTTTTTAATTGATATTTTTTATCAATGGCCTAACCAATAACCAATTTTTCATAAATAAACCTAACCAATTTTTCATAAATAGGCATAAAACAATCTTTCAATCTTTCAAAAAATAAATAAATAAAAATGGAAACCTAGTTTGTTTAGATACACGATTCGTCCATTAAACAAAAGTTCACGATCCGAATTCGAGATCCCGGGCATCGCTGCTACAAATCTTCTCTGTAAAGTGTTGAGTGAAAGTTTATACAGCAGCATACTGCAGGGTTCTGTTCTGCCATTAAGTAGGCAGCTGGTGTCGAATAGAAGAATCCAATTGCACGTGAAGTGGATTAGACTTATTTGCCCGTGAAGTAAATTAGACTCTGCTCCGGGTGTCTTTCTCTTGAGGTAATTTGGCAGTTTAGCAAGAGTTTAGCATTTATACAACTTTCTAAATATGACTATGGTTTTCGATGATGTAACAGTGTCATTGTTCATGAAAATCAATTCAAGCTCAATGAACTTCGCACGATTGGAAACTCTCATCATACTCCAACAATGTTTGTTTCTGACAATTCTTGTTTTCATAATATTTGAATGTGTTACGACAAATTAACCATTTACTACAAAACAAAAAGTCCACATAAACATGGGTGCTCATATGGGTTGTTTTGTTTGCCTTGCTTTGATACGAAGCTTCTGTGGATCAAATTTGACTAGACTAGATCTTCACTCTTTATATCGAACACTCTTTATATCGAAATATATTAGCGACGATATTCCCATTATTAGCTCTAAAACATTAAAACAAATGTTTTTATACTCTTTACAGTCACTAACGTCACTTGTGAGTGAGTTGTGAGTTTCTACATCTAAAAACAAAACTACTCGATGATTTTTATTGTGAATGAGGTGTCAATGGATTCGTCTCAGTCTACTCAGTAACAATGAATAATGGCATGAATGTAAAACTAATATGGCGGACGCTACATATTATATATTCATTATTCTTTAGACTCTCCTACAAGCTAAATGACTCGATAGATTTCAATGAATAAAAAATCTTCGGATAGGTCTCATTCCCACTATACCCCATTTCAGGTTTATACAGCAGCATTGAATCAGTTAGGAAACCGGTTCACACCTCGTCTTCTGCTACTAGTCGAATATAGTCCCTCCCTACTCTCTACTTTCCCAAGGTAACTTAAGGCACGTAAGGATACAGAGTGAAAGGCATTTTCGGTCCCTGATTGGTGTTTGGCTTGTAACTGATTCAACGCTGCTTTATGATCCTGAAATGAAGTATGTGACACTGGCTATATGGCATCAATAAAAAACCAGTATGGCAGATGCTATATGTCAGTATAAAAATAATGAGCATTCAAAAAGAAGACAACTTGGTGGATTTTGATGAATGAGGTATCTATGGATTCGTCTTAGTGTATCGACTGTTACTGCCTATATACTGTTAATTGAAGACTAATATGGCGAACGTTATATGCTTAAAAAGCATTTTTAATGTAAGCTACTTGCTTAACGATTGTCTCAGAAATGTCAACAAACCCTTTTTTAAAAATTCTTGATTACCGGTACTACATTTTAATTTTCATCATTTCAGTTTTCAAAATTTATTTTTTTTTATACTATATTCATCATACTTTTTCAAAAAAAAATAAACAAAAATTTCATTATATTCATACTATGCGTAGTATACGCCTAGAATACTTATCACTTATTCTAGTTTTGTCATTCCAAGAGTTTGAGATTTAAATTTCTTGAAAACTTTTCAGCTGTTCGTTCAACATTTCTGAAAAACAGAGACAAGAAAAATATACTAATAATAAAATTAGAAGAAAAGTTAATCAAGCTTGATACATGGAAAAATTAATTCACGTAATTAGATCATCCGTTTCGTTGGTCTTCGTCTGAAGATGAATGGAAAAAGTCGACAATCTTCAACAGTGTTTCCGACGTGGCTAATGGCGAAGTTGGAGGAAAATTGCTGAAAAAGAAGAAAAATCACAATTTTTAAGGTTCTCAAGAGAGTATCGAATTGAAGTCCTAGAAATTGTCTAGTAACCATAGTGATATCCATGAATCGTTATTACGCGAATACTGATTCACGATAAGTCTTCTCCTTGAACCCTAATAAATCTCACAAAGACAACAAACATCAAAAGCAAAGAAAATGTCAAGTTAAGTTTAAATAAAATTAAATTTCATAATATACAACGAAAATTGTTTATTAAAAAAATAAAATGTTTATTGTAAGTTTGAAATTTTTTGGCTTTACATACACAGGGTGTCCAAATAAAACAAACAACTTTTGAGTTTTTAATTAAATTTATTTTCTATATAAACCGCATTTATTGGTGTTTTGAGCATATCTGTGAAGCTAATGTATTAAAGTTTTAGTATTTTTAGTTGAAATCCACCAGGTAGCAGCTCTGGTGGCTTTCAGATGCGCAGACCTGATGCGCAAACCTGATGCGCAGACCAGATGCGCAGTACTGCAGTAATGGCTTCACCCAAAGAAAATCTAAAGCCATTGGATAACAGCAACTATTAAAGCAATTCCTATGGCTATACAATCCCGATTGTGATCCAAATTGAAATTTTTTATCTCTGTTGGACTGTAAATGTGTACACATCGAGTTAATCTGTAAATGAGCTAAGAAACTTGTCGCGTTTTACTTTATAATAATAATATGCAGTATGTAGTTACATATATATCTTCAAAACACTATCAATTAAATTTAATTAAAAACTTTCAAGTTTCTTTTTTTCGGACACCCTGTATGTAGGCTTATACATCAATATCGAAAAATGATGCAAAATAGCAAATTTGAAATTTAGTTACATGCATGATCAAAAACACTTTCAACCCGTAAACATGTGAAACCATCTTTTGTGTGTCAATCTGATTGAAATTGTAGCGTTCATTAATTAGTTAATTAATGAACGTTAATTAATAACCCTTATTATTAAAAAATGTTGTGTTTTAGATTATTCCGACAAAAGTTTGAAAATAGCAATTTGTTGCAAGTTTCTTTTTGGCATTTTCAACGCCCACAATAAATTCCAACTTGATACTATATTTGTATACGTTATTTAAACTACATTATACGTAAGCAATATATACATATTACTACGTATATTGAACTATAAAGCAAAAATAAAACTAAAAACATATAATACTGTCTATATTTCTGAAAACGAAGCTAATGCAGGCAATTACAGACATTGCTAACTGGAAAGAAAAAAATTCACCACGACTTTTAAGACACCCTGTACAAGTTAATCCAATTACTGATATAGTGTCGACTACAAACAAGGACTCCGAATGGTGAACTTTGAGGTTAAAAAAACGAAAAACTTAAAAAAAATTAATGTCGGAACACATGTGTTTGGTAGCATGGGCAGCCATGACTTGATGTTGGACGATAAATTTGTGCAATGTTCTGCCACCTATGATTTATTTACTGCTTTTCGTAGAAGACTACGACAGCATAATCACCAGACATTGCCACACCCGTTGCCAATAACTTTTGACAAAAGAGGTCGGACTATAATAATAACAAAAGAAACCTTAATTATTAAGGTTTGCCAATCGAAAAGACCAAAAAATTTGAACAGCATTTTTCGTTCGAAAATTTGGTTAGTTAATGCGGTCGAAGGCCGCCAAACGCTCAAATTGCTAGTTTTATAAATCGATCAGTCAATTTTTAGTTTTCTAGTTTTGACTAGTAAAAACCGGGTTTTTAATTAAATTTCAGGTTTTGACAGTAAGTTAACATACTCGTATAACAGATTTACTGTGTATGTTAATTTGTAGTATCTGTATATCAATTGGTTGTCCAAACAGTTAGGCTTAACGGTGAGGCCTAACACTGAAGCGTTCTTGACAGGACAGACAGGGATTCAAGTGTGGAACTATAATTATGTGAAATAACTCCAATGTACCCAGTATAACAATGTACTCTAGTCTGCCCTACATCAATCGGTTGTCCAAAAAAACAAAAACATTTAGGCCTAACTCTGGGGCCTACCGCTGAGATCTCTTTGACAGGGATTAAGTGTAGGAATTTACGTATAATTGGAAAGGTTTTTAATAGTGATTCCTGATAGACCAGAAAAAACGTCTAATTGAACCCAGCTGGTTATGAATAGACCTCGGATTAATATACACTAAAAACATGAAAAATATGCATGCAAATATGCACTAAAAACCCTCGAAATATGCACTAAAAACACGAAAATATGCACTAAAAACATGAAAATAGGCATGCAAAATGTCACAATACTGCTCAAAATATGCAGTAGACAAGACAATATGCAATTTGTTTCCAGGTGTCCTACAAAAACACCAAAATTCAAAGCATTTTATTTTTAACATTTTATTCCCGTGTTGTAGAATTTGAAATTTTTTGTTGCATGAAATTCCAAAAATAATTTAAAAAAAAAAACCCCAGGTTGACAATAGAAATTTTATGAACATAAATACTAAAATAGAAATTTTATGGAACTACATGCTAAAAATATGCAAAACATATGCAGCAACACCTGAAATGTGTTGCAGCAAATGTTAGTGCAAATATGTGCACTAACATCTGGAATATGCAAAATTATGCACTAACATCTGAAATATGCAAAAATATGCAAACTGAAATTTAAGCATTGTACTTGTGCAACAATGAATAACATCCTCACCAGTTTTAAGGGAGCTGCCTATAAACAAAAGAAACATGCAACTTCATACAAATCCGAGGTCTACTTATAGAACTGGTTGTAAATTATAATTTAATAAGTATATGGATTGTCAGAAACCAAATCACATTTTGTTATACCAGTAATACGTTCAAGTAATTATTTTTTAAATATTTTTTAAACACACAAAAGATTAAAAAATTAAGTTAAAATTACACAATGAATTAGATGTGAATAAACGTGTACACATATTTTAAAATTACCGACTCGCAGTACTTCGATGTATATAAGTAGCTTTACACGTATTGTATACAGTATAAACAATACGTGTATATAGACAAGAGTAAAATTTATTAATTTTTTATTTATTGTATAGTTATGTAAACAATAATATAACACTTTGTACATGTTTTTTCAGCGTTTTCCTGATGCCAAATCGATAACTCCCAAACCTGGACAATATCATTCAAACTTAACATGGGAAACAAAGGGCGTTCCTCATCTTAAAACATCCGGTCCTCGATTATTACAACTTGGTACCGTCTTATCAGGTAATTATACTTTTAATATATATTAAAACTAACACAGTCTACACATTAAAATATAACTGACAATTTATCGATTGGGTTCAATTTAGTTCAATAATATTGAAATAAAAACAAAATTAATATCAAATCGCAACTGTGTTGTGAATATAACTATGTGATATCATAAAAATCCCTAATTGATAATGATGAAAAGATTGTTGGTCATCTAGATTGAGTCATAACCAATTATAACACTAGGCTACACTAGTTTATAAGTATGATGGTGGTTTAATAAGTGGTCATCATCACACATGTAATGACAATGAATATTCTTAATGGAGAGACGCGGATTTATTGATTTCAATCAATACTGGGTATCGTTCAAATTTCATTACCACGGGGCGGACGAAATCGCATTGGTGGTGTGAAATGGAATTAGCGAAAATTAACGAAGCATGACAAAGAGATCGAGGGAACGATTGACGACATTATCCGACTGACATTTTCATAGTTTGTCAATTTATGGCTTACAAAATCAATTGAATGGCCCCTATTTTGGCAATTCGTTCCCCTAAGTTACAAAAATAGACCCCGATAAAAGTGTGGTAAAAATGGAATTTTGAAATATGAAAAATATGGAGATTCTCTAAACTAGAGCATATTATACGGGATGTACTTTGTTTCATCTTATATTTTTTTGTTGAAAGGTCGTAATTTTATTATTGGTGGCAAATAATTTATTTAGAAAACAAAATTGGAAAGCGAACAAAGATTTTTTTTTAGGAATAAACGAATAAAAAAAGTTTTTTTAAAAAATCAACCAATCAGAATCAACGAATTGTTTTCGTTGAAAACATGGCAAACCACTTTTCTTTTTCCGAATTTCTGTTAGGCAATAAATAAATAAATAAGAAAACAAGCCAAAAAAAAAAAAAGAGAAATACTTTCCTTTTTTTAACTCACATTCACTGTAATTTCTTCCAACTTGATGTATTTTTTTCCTCCTTTCATCTCATTCAAACAAAACTTAATAAACGAAACTGAAAAAACAACAAAAAACCAGCACAACACATAAAAAAAAAACGATAACAAAAAGTGAAAAAAAAACTACCAGAAAATCAAAAACGACATTCTCAAAAAAACAGAAAAAGAATAAAATAAGAAGAAAAAAATGAACAACGTTATCTAAGAACGAGAGAAAAATTCAATTTCAAACATAAAGACAAATTAATCCATTTCTCGTGTTTAGAAAATAATAGGAAAAAAATCACCAAAAAAAATGAAAATAAAACAAACAAACAGATAAAAAATATATAAGAAAAAGAAAATTCCCCCTTTCTTCTCATTAAGACTTTGGGAAAAAGGGGTTTGTCAGGATTGTGTCTTGTTTTAATTGAATCGTCTTTTCCTTATTGGACGTCAAGTCAAGAGAGAGAGGATGGGCGTGGTAGTCTTAATGGAATCCCACAGAAGGCTCTGGCTTGTTCCCTTATATAAGTCCTAATCATGGCTGCCTAGCACCCTTTGACTTCTTCTTCTTCTTCTAGTCTTCTACTATACCTTCCCCCATCTTTATTTTTTTTTAGTACGAAACTTTCAATTACTCGGTCTCCTCAAACTCCCTTAGATGCTCTGGGTGGGATTCGCCATTTTTCACCATTTTCTGCCAAGTAAAGAGTTTTAATCTTCATCTTGGACGACAGCCCCATAAAACATTTAACACGTTCTGCCATTGATAAAAACTGTAGAACGTGTTGTATTCTTGGTGGCGTTTCTAATCAACGACTGAAAGAAATGTGGTATGTTGGTTTGATTTGGTTTACTGGTGTTGTTGTTGTTTTTTTGTTTTGATTTGTTTTTGTTTTTTTAGCATGATACTTTCTAGAGAACGTTACTAAGTATATTGCCGTGTCTAAATGGCAAAAGTAACGAAATTGATATAGTGTACTGTACTTCTGAGTGTGTTGAATACATATGTCCAGCGAACAATGAGAATATTTATTTCAAGTGACATTAATATACAGTAGAACGTCGATTGTCTGAACAATCGACGTTCAGACAATCGACGTTTTGAGTTTAAAAACTCAAATACATACCTACCTCTGAACAATCGGTTATCCGAACAGTGGTGATCAAGTAAAAGCGCAAGGATTCCACTTAAAGTTATGCCAGTCGTATGCTGTACATTCAAGTGACAAGTGTTCTATGCATATTTATTTCACTTCCCCACGGTTAAATAAAATGCAAACACGAAAGCGAGCATTAATATTCATGAAAGACAATTTTGCAATAACTGAAAAAGTAATAACTTACAGCATAGAAAAATTGATAATTGTTTAAATTTTTAAACATTTTAAATTTTTGTGAACTTTTTTTACAAAAAGTAGTGAGGTAGTGTTACGCGTGTAATAAAATGTGTAAACTGTAGTCTTAAACATGGAAACTCGTGTTTTCATTTTCATATACTTACTACACTTAATAATAATAATACTTATCTTCAGATTTTATGTATGTACATAAACTTCTAATGTCTGATTATGCGAACGGTTTCATGAACATTTATGTCTCCCAATTAGTTCAGATAATAGATGTTACTATAAATAAAATTCCAAATTTACAGTATCTGTGAGTGTCTAACAGATTCAACATTCAGTTTTGTTACCTACATATGTCTACATATACCCATTTTGTCACCTATATATATAAACATTACGTTATCTTTCCAGAGAGGGGGAGGGGTTCGTTGACTTAACAGCGATAATATAATTTACAAAAATAAATACAAAATTAAAGTATACGAAATTAATGTAATGTAACCAACATCTTCACCGGTACAAAAAAATGATACCAACCATTAAAATCAACACCGGACTTGAAACTTTTATTTGATAAACTACAGCCAAACACATAAGAAAATAAAAATGTGGAAACTATTGTTTTATAATAAAGAGAATGAAAATAAAATACAGCCACATGAAATTTGAGAAATTCTTTTCGTGCTAGAGCACGGGTACCGGTAACGTATAAATATAACTAATGCAATCTAGTACAAACTTCGTGTAGCAAATAGTTTGCATCACTTTTACAAGATACATTTTATTCATGGATCTGTGCTATTTCAAAATATTTTTTTTCTTATAAATACGTATATTCTTAAAAATTCTTAACAGATCCCACAAAGTACGATGTCCCTACGTTTGTCGACGAATTAAAAAAGAAAATAGAACGTGCCAGTCCAAACGATGTCTTTGGATCGCACACTGAACGAGGATGTACATTTTATACCATCGATGATTACCCAGGACCCATGGATTACGATGTCAAATTTGATCAGGTAAAGAAAATATACAAACTTTTGTTCCAAAATTAGCCAACAATTCTACATTTATTTTATGCAAACATTTGTGAAACGCCTGTATTTTTGTTTAGAAAACTCCAGCAGCCGTAATATTCAAATCACCCTGTAAAGCAGTAACATATGGCGTACCCAAGGTAAGAGATGGGTTTTTTTGCATTAAATTAATATTTTTATGAACAAATGCAGTCCCCCAAACATATATAAAAGCTTATGTATTGAAAATTTTGAATGTATATTTTAATTTAAACACCCTGGTACTATGGCGATAACGACGAATAGCGTGTCTTTGTAGTGTAATTTCCATATTGATTTATACATGATACAGCAGTAGAGGTCGAATTTGAATCTCAAGACATAAATGTCAACCGCTATCCCTTGTCTCGTCGAATGCATAAGTCACACCGCGACAAAATTGACCTCATTATGTTTCGTCATCGTCGTCGATTGAATGGCACAAAAAGTTATACTAGCTAAAAGTCAATAAATCACCCCTTAAAAAACCCTTTAGTCTGCCAACTTCTTAACGAGGGGCTGGATACTACTGAGCAATTAATCAATATCTAGTAAAAATGATCAATTTGAAAAATCGATCGTGTGTTAGAAAAATCGATTTTTCTTGAACAAAATTTCTCAGTCGTTGATCGTAATAATCAATATTATTATATTATCGATGATTTAGTTTACACTTAGGCAATGAAATGTATTAACAAGAAAATGATAAAGAAAAAACACGAATTGCTGCTTGGTGTTGGTTTATATTTCACTTCACTAGATGGCGATACTTTCTTCACGGATAACATTTTCACTCAGTTAGGATGACCAGACGTCCCGCTTTTCTGGGATTATCCCGGTTTTCAGCAATGTCTCTTTTTCGGATTCTCTTTTTTCCCGCTTTTTAATGTTTAACCAATTATACAGCAACAATAATACTATTACTGTGTCCTTTTATACTGTTTTTGAAGTTGTTGTTTTTTAATAAGCTGTTTTTGTAGTGTATTCAATTTTTATTTATTGTAATACAAAGTTTGTATGTCAAACAGATTGATATCAACAAATTAACATGTTTTTGATAAAAAAGATATATTTAAAAAATATCGATGTTTCTATTGATATATCGATTGTTTTATCGATGTACAGTATGATAAAACGGTTTTGTGTCCCGGTTTTTTGGTTTTTAAAATCTGGTCACCCCATCAAAGATGATACTGTACTACTTGTACGTGTATCATCTAGTATGTATATAGCCTGCCATATACATACTAGAAAAGATTATTCCATTGTAAAATACACTTGATTAACCCATTATGGGCTATAAATATTTAGAAAGTGCATATTATAGAATATGCACTTTATATAAATATTTAGATTGAACGTGCATGAATTACACGTATTTTAACACAATTGATTATTTTCCACGCATTATTTTGTGTTGAATCTTGGTCTTAACAAAAAAACTTCGCTTTTAGTAGTCGTGGTATTTTCCAGGAACGTAAACCACGGATGACTATAAGTGTAGGCCTACTATGCATTGAACTAACAATTGTGCATTGTATGTTATAAATTAAAGTGACAATGAATGATTAAAAAAATTTAAATAAGTAATTATTTTTTTAAAATTTCATTGACGTTTCACTCAAAATTTATTTCTTAGTAAATTATTTCAATGAGAACATTAACGATACAAAAAGACGATATTTAATTAAAAAGAAACTAACGTCACGATGCATTTATCTACTACAATGCAAATGATGTACTGTAACCCACTTCCGGTGAAAAAGTTTGAACAAAAGTACATCCAACTCATCATTTGACACACACTATAATAACGTAAGATGCATTCTGAGGAGGAGGAAAATGCCTCAACTAATCACCACTGACATATACCGTAGTTGGCTTCACTGTAAAAGGAAGGGGTCCCTATTACCACGGTACATGATGGCCCTTTCATTATACTCTTGGTGGAATTATTGTCGAAATAAAGTCATTCGAAATGGTAGAGGGGAGGGGTATACTCCCTTGGTGTGGGGCTTCCTCCTTTTCCTTTTCTCCCCCCTAATGACGTTTTCTATCCTTCACCCATCTGTTGTAAATTCAACCTTGTTTAAACCCCTTTTCTTAGCCAAGCAGCAAAGGAAGCACCCATTTTCAATGGGCTAATTTTGTACCGGGGGAGGAAAAGTGGCACAGACGTAATGGCTATGTCGAAATGCTGAGTAGAATTTGGTAAATTACGGCTTTTAATAAAATGTTAAATAATATGTAAAGGATAGGGTGGGAGTTGGAAGTTCTTGCAGAAAAAAAAAGCAGGAAAAAATGTGAACAAAACAGCTATGCAGAAAGAAGCTCCTAAAATTTTATTAATTTTCAGAACTCCCTTAATAATCGAAAAGGCTCGAAAACTTGGAGGACGTATTTCTACTCCAGTATTTCTATTGGGTATGATGCAGTAATAAAAATTCATTAAAAGCGAAACGAATTGATCGTTGTTTAGTGGCGCTCTCTGTCGATGGTTTTTACGAACATATTAATTACTTAAATCAAGAAATAGAAAAATTAAAATAAAAATGCCGAGATGCACATCCACAGAGTTTGCATAGTGTATATTCAAAGATTCGGACTTCTTGGTTTTATAGCTTTAGACCAATGACGTCACGAAACAACCGAAAGGGCAACGCGTGTCTTTGTTGTAATAACTTTTCTCACTTAGCGAATTCATTATCACGTCTTAAATTCGCATATTAACAGTTAAAAAATTCGATTCTTGTTTAAAGATCGCAATCCCTCACTTTGCACATTCGCAAGTTTCACGATATAGTGAACATCGCATATTGTGATCACATCAAGACAGAACAACCGATATAACAACAACCGATTTACAACAATAAGATGACAACTATTCACTTGATGCAACAGGGAAAATGATAAATGTTTATAAAAAAATATTTAACTGGTGGTTTATAAATCAGGTAGTATTTAGCAAATTTTGCTTCTCATACACAAGGTTATTTGTTTTTGTTTTTTAAAAATTGGAAAAAAAACATTTTAGCTTCAACATCGGCGTTTTCAAATTCAGACTTTATGAAAAGATATGGTTCGACATTAAAAAGTGATGTCATTACTGTATATTCCGTAGATGAGTAGACAGTGCAATGTACTTTATAACTTTGACTTTGGTATGGTAGTATAGTAGGTATACATATCAGAGGGGTGATCAAAATCGACAAATCCACTTAATCTTACTGTACAGCTTCACAGATAAAATAATCTTATTATTCAACCGTTAACCAGCGAGTAGATGACCTAACATAATGAGGAGGGAAAAAATTACAAATTGACATTTTTTTCTCTACACATCCAATTTATTCACAAAAAAAATTGCGTAAAAAAAAATTGTAGAAGAAATTGGAGACCTCATTTTTCTCCCTCGAACTCGACAATCACACCCTATTTTTCATTCCCTATAAAACACCCTTCCCTCTCCTTTCCCAGCCCTTCTTAGAACGATAGGTAGTAATTTTCGCACAAATTCGGAAACGGCCAGTGATCCTTCATTAAAAATATAAAAAAAAAACAATTTGAAAAAAAAAGTTCCAACTAAGGTCACGTGACAACGACGAAGAACACCACACGTCGTTCGACTTTTCGATTTTCGGGTGCCCGACAAATGACTGTCATTTAAACTCACTTGTAAACCGAAGCACCAGCCGAACGTCAACCAGAGAGAGGGAGAGTGTCGAACCCAAGTCAACAGGGGATGTGTGTGTGTATATGTGTGTGTGTGTGTGTGTGTGTGTGTGTGTATATGTGTGTATATATATA
>JAQIWH010005877.1:0-13810 GCA_034695005.1 Cryptops parisi | reverse complement strand
CAAAGTACTTAAATACAAGTACCAAGTACTTGAAATGTACTTGTTACTTGTACTTAAGTATTCGGTACTTAAGTACTTGGTATCCCTGATATATACATATCAATAATTTCAGAAATTCGAAATTGGAATCGCTTATAACTCACATAAATCAAATTTCGAATTTCTCAAAAATCACATAAATTTAAATTCGCTTAAATCGAAATTCGCATTAGTCGAAATTTGCATAAATCGAAATGTGCAGAAACCAAAAATGAAAAAATAAAAAATCCGAACTTGGATAAATCACATATCAAATTGCTCAAAGATGGCATAAATTTAAATTCGCATCACTCGATATATCTGTACAGTATATGGCAGTATATTAAGAGTACGCTTAAAAAGCATTTCAATGTACTTGTGTTCACTGTTGTACGGTACTGAAACTGTTTTTTTATATAATATAAATACACGTAATAAAAATGGTTTCTTGTTCAAACTCATCATTATTATATAAAAAAAAGTATATACTTGTATATATAGAAAGAAGTAATATTACACCTTCATTGGATGTTTTTTCAAGATAAAGCTCATTAAAAGTTTAGTGTAAACAAACTCATCCACCGAAAAGTAAACACAAATTCCCACCGGAAAATTGGACAAACATTAAAATCGACTTCCTTAGTGGATTAGAAAATTTTACAAACTAACTAATGCAATAGTTACTTTTAAACATAAAACTAGAATTGAAGTCGTGACCATGCATTTCACCCCTTACATTTTTTGCACTAAGCTTTGATTCTATAATACATAAACACATACTTAATAGTTTCATCTTGTTCGCTTTAAAAACATCTTAAACTCGTGTTGTTCATTATTAATATCAAAACTCAACGCTAAATGCTTAAAACACGAACTTCTTTTTAAAGTCAAATTTAAAATAAATCTTTAAATGAACAAAAGCTTAAAACGTACGTAAAACTCATGGGAATAAGAAGTTACACGTTTTCACTTTTAATTTTGTGTGTAACGATAGCCAACAAAAAAATCTCAGTATAAATTATACAAACTTAGTACAATTTAACTTAAAAATCAATGTTAATGATTCCATTCGCATAAATCACCCACTAGGGAATGTGAAAGGTTTCTTGTTTTCTATACGCCTACCATTATTCAAAAGTTCAAAAAAAGTACATGAAAAATGCAATACTCTTTATATACCCTACTGTCATATTATATACAGATATACTGGATGTACATGCACAACGCAAAAAAAAGATCCATTTTTGATTTCTGCATGTTTCAATTTATGCGAATTAAAATTTAGGCAATTTTTGAGTAATTCGGTATTCAATTAATGCATCTTTTGAGAAATTCCTTTTTTTAATTTCTGCACGTTTCGATTTATGCAAATTTTTATTTATGCGAATTTCGATTTATGCGAAGTTAAATTTATGCTATCGTTGAATAATTCAATATTTGATTCATGCGAGTTTTTGAATAATTCCATTTTTTTACTTATGCGGTTCTCGTTCTATGCGTTTTTTGGTACACTGGACTATACAGTATATTCTCATAAACGACTGTAAATGATAGTATGCCTTCAATTCTCAGCTCACAAACTCACAAGTGAAGCTAATATAAAGAGTATAAAAAAGTTGGTTGTATGTTAAAAATATAACTATCAGGTTTATTATTAATTATAAATGTAATCGTTTTGTCAGTTATCTTCTCGCCAACGTTTTAAAGTCCAATTTGCTTGTTATAACTGCGATAAAAAGAGAGTTAACGCGAAGCCAGTGGGAGAATCGTTTTTATTCGGCGACCGCAGGCTGCCACACGCATTTCATATTTGTTTTACTTTATGTAATTTTGATTTGGTCCCTGGGACTGGTAATAAATAATAATAATAATAATAATAATAATAATAATAATAATAATAATAATAATAATAATAATAATATCGAAATATAATTTTAGAATATTATTACATTATAAATATTTTCCTTTAATCGGATTATGGCAATAGCGAAGCATCGAAATAATGGTGCGCAGATAGTAAACAAAATCTAACTTCTTCTTTATAAATTCAGTGTGCATCGAAGAAAAATTGAAGTGCCTGATGTAAAAGAGTGCTAAGTAATATTTTTTGTCAAAAATTACAAGCATTTTAGAATGTGTTAGGTGCAATTTTACCTTCCCAATGCATAAGTTTGAGCAACGCAACAATATATCAAACGATATTATTGCAAGATATAATCACAGCAAAAGAAGAGTTTAGATCTTTAAACGCATTTTCCTCGAAATTGTAAAAATGTCACTTAACACCCTTTCACACCAGGTGCAAAAGTTGCATCGATAAAAAGTTTATGTATTTTATAGTTGTAACTAATAACTAAACCTTGTTGTCGATTTTTAAATATTTGTTGGAAATCAGATGAAATCAGTTATTTTCCATTTTTACTAGGGTACAGGTCAACGAAGACACAGTTTTCGGCAACAACAACGATGAGGACGAAGAAATCAATTAACTTCCACGTCTTATAATGCAAATTCAACAGGAAGAACATTTGTGAAAAACTATCAAAATTATTCGACATTCTGAAGAAAACAAAATCGTATTTTCTGATTAATAAAAATTAAAAAAAAAGAAAAGTTAATAACCCCCCCCCCCTCCAAAAATAATGTTATGTATTTAATATCCTATGCTTTTTCAATTCTTCAACGTTATTGTTGTTTTCATTGGATTGTGCTTAGCTTTAACCATATCGTAAAACCAGATATGATTAATAATGTTTAAACATATATAACGCAAAAAAAGACCTTTCATCTCAAACTTCCATTTTGTTTTTGTATAGTTACATTAAAATCCATTACGAGCCGAAATGTAGTTTATTCTAAGTTTTTGAAATATTTTATCATCCCATGTCATGTCTTGAAAAAATAAAAAATTAATATATGTTAACAATGTCAATGACTCGGTGCTTTCTTTTCACTTTATTGAAACTAGCTGTATGCCCGTCAAAAATGACGGGAAACGATTCAATTTCATGAACATAATTCATTGACTTAACATAGTGTTTTATACTTCCTCTCAATAGTTATCGCTTATGTTTGTTTTGGTATGGTAACACATTTGTTATGTTACGTTACGGTTACATTTGATTTGTTTTTAGTCGTTGTCATGGAAACATTCTGGCACGGAAAGAAACACGCAGAGACAAACTTGGCTTTTATATATTGCAATGGTTTAACATTCTTAATCAACATTGATTTTTATTACAATAATTATCGAAATTTTAGAGGAAGTCTTCGTTAGACGGTAGTTTATGCGAGTACCGTATATGCGATTTCGCTATTATGCGATTCGAGAAATGCTCACAATTGATCACTATATGAGAAAAAATACTTCGCTACTTGTGCGATTGTGTGAGATTGGTTCACAGTGTATGAACGCGACGAGAGAAATTTTCGCGTGCGAAAAAATTTCGCTATTACGCAATTTTGTGCACAGTGCATGAACGTTTCTACATCTGGCCATTTCCGTTACAAAATTAACGCCAAAATATACGTAAATGTTGGTCTAAAGTTGTCAGCTATAGTTTTTCCATTTTATGAGAATTCCAAGATCTTCGATTTTCAATTATTATTTTTTTCTTTGCAAAACGTAACCATCGCATAAATCGAGGTACAATCCGTAAATTGTTTCCAATTTTATCATCAATTGGTTTGGTTTGAAATATGCACGATTCGGTTAGTAACCAAATCGACCCAATGGCACAAAAGTTTCCCTTTGAAACTGAACTGATAATTTCATTATGCGTTAATTGGAATTTCATTAGACCAACCGTTTGTCAACGCTGCGGAATTCGCATCAAACAAATGGGCTATGAATCTGATGTTTTACGTGTCCAAACGTAATAAACGATAACAACTAGTGGAGTACAAACTACAATGTCTTTTTGCTTTTAAAGCTTTAACTATTAATTAACCCATATGGCAAGTTTACCACAAACGATCTGACATTTCTACTTGTTCGCTTCAGGGATAAAATTAAATTTTACAATTCTAGATAAATAATGAGCATGACCGTGGTCTATAAGTTACCGGCAATGTATAGAATCCAGGCATTTTATTCAATGCTAATACAGGTTTAGGAAATATATAACATCAGCAAATTAAAATAGCTACTGAGCAAAGAATTAGCAAGAAGTTAGATCAGGTTTAAAGCTAAGCCTAAATTCGGGCTTAAATTGTTTGTTATGTTGTTAACTAAGCTAAACAGTTGTATACAAGGTGTTATTTCATAATTTGCTAACAGACATTATATGGAATGCCAGAAGTGGATCCATTATCGGTAATATATACATAAAAGCTTTTATTGAAAACATCGTAAAAGTGTATTTCTACACTTATTATTATCATAGAAAGTCATTTTCATCATCATCATTATTTCGGACCAGCTTATCCCAGCGGGTCATTTTTATATACAGCTATAGTATAACCATGGAGTTATAAGTAAGGTAACTTATGACTCCATGGTATACCGTAAACATATGGTTAGGATAATGCTTGCAATCATGAGATTATACAACTGTATTCGACATCGATTTGATTTTATATACGGTAAGTAGTAATTACATTAGTGGATATACAGTAGGCTTAAAAAAAGACAATTTATACTGTGCCTAAAAAATGTTTAGACTGCCTTAGATTCATAAGCAAACGTATGAAATAAAATGTAAACAAGTTGATATTGCTGAAGATGAGGTGAAAATAAAACCTCGAAAACGTGTCTGAACGTTTATTGTGTCTAAAGTAAGTAGAGTTTTATAACTGTAACAAGTGTATAACAAAAAAAGCATATTATGTGTAAAGTATAATGTTTAAAGCATTCTTTACAAATTATTCTATATAACGGGTAGGCAATCGTCTGACTAACTCAGCCCAACCATTGGTCGGTAAGATTAACATTAATACATACTGTATGTTAATATTAATACTGATATCTTAATTAATTCGTTAATCCCAGATACTTCAATGCGAGAAAATTTCGTTGTTATGCTATTTCTTCAATTAAGTATTTTTTTGCACTAAAAATGCTATCACTTTCCCTTTCTGTTGAACTTTATTGGCACCGTCAGTCATGCCCTCAAACACAATTTATAAAAGTTCTATCACAAAATGTAGGTTTACGATTTGCATCCATTGTTTTTTTTAAAAATATATATACAATATATTCTACCTCTATCGACCCACCTTTTATAGTGAACTCAAACAATACTTAATGCATTTAAAAAAAACAAAACAACAAGTTGTTTTAATCATGGAAAGTCAACCTTTGATTCTTGAAACTACTGACAGACGACCTCTTGTTCCAAATCAGAACCAGTCTCATATACTGAATGAACCAGTTTTATGCAACATCAATATGCTTATACATCTTTCTTTTGCTTAACACCTTAAAAGAGATAAAAGAAGCTACAAGTTGTAGCGGAGCTAACAGCATGCTAAGTGGAATGGAAGAAGAAACTCGGAACAGGGCCTCGAGCGTTCAGTCAAATGTAGGCCACCTTTATAAGAACCACCTTCCCCTTCCTCTCCTCTTACTTTAGCAGCCATTCCCCCTTTCGTTCATTAAGGCTCTTACCATCAAGTACCACTTGGTCGACCACCCACACACGACAACAATCGTATTGACTGTGCAAAACCAAGTTTTCGTTTCAGTTCCACTTTTTCTTTGGCTAATATCGTTTTTTTCCAATATGAAGTTGTGGTGGCTTCTCTTAATTTCCGTGGTAAGTAGCATATAAAGTTAGCATTTCAATTAGTTTATGTAGCAATAACTCTTAACGATCATATTGTATGGTGTAATTTGGATGACGTAATTGGATGAATACAGATTAATGCCTGCTAATAAGAAAATCTGGTAATTTGCCATTTCATTAAAATGTTAGATTATATGGATAATGTTTGAATATAATGAAACTGTCATGTAACAGTTATAATAATATCATGTAACATAGTATATAGTTCGTTAACATATCGTATAGTATAATTTTACTGAAAAAAATTATTTATATTGAAATATCTCATTATACAGGTATTTTTAATAGAATAAAAATGTCAATAATATCATATGACAGTATAATATCATCATAATACAAATTGACTGAAAAATTGTTGTATGGTTCTAATACAACAATTTTTCCCACGAAGTCAAAATAAATACAAAAAATAGTGTTACGTATAAAATAATAGATAAATTATGTAACTGGTTATAATAGAACTTAACATAAAGCAATGTATTAATATCATGAACTATAAATAAGCCTAAAAAACAATATAGATATAGGGTGATTCTGTCGCCTCAAACATTTCTCAGTAACGTTTCTTAGCGAGAGAATCACTCTGTAGAATTTATTATAAAATTCAACATGAAACAATGTATTCAATTTACAATTAATTTTAACATAATTAAAAAAAATATATCATTTGAATGAAAAAATACGACATATCAACATAAACGTAATAAATTTAATATTCCCTTTACTTGATAAAATATTAACTATATATCAACACTATCAATTACAAACAGAAATTTATCAACCAAAACCATTATTTCAAATTAACTATATTTTCTATTATGGGGAAATAACTTGACTAATGACTCAATTTCAAGTAATAACTACTCGACATTTGTTTCATAATATTAACATTATTTAATATTTAATTACTAATATTAAATTTATGAAAAATTATTTAAAATCTGACATTAAAAAAATAGTTCTATTTATGTCATAGAGTTTTAAGTTTAATGTTAGAATGATGTGAAATATAGTTGAAATCGGGGCAATACCCTTTTATACAGTAGTTAATAACATCAAGTTAAAAATGTTTAAAACTAAAAATATCGATACATTGAACTTATCGAATCAACACATAAATCATTGAAAAATTGTTTCTTCAACATGTTAAAAACTGGAGGAAAAAAGGTTTAATGAGTGTACTAAAACATCGCAAGCTGTTTATGTGTAAGTCAGGTCATTATAGTCTCAGCCTAATTAAGGTTACTGGTCATTGGGTTTTTTACCTTCACCATGACATTTAAACCTGAATAGATGGATGATTTGGTCTATTTTCATGACACTGTTAAAAAGAGATAAGAAAAACCAATTTTAGAAAACGCTGTCTGGCCACAAGCGAAGAACAATAACACCTGCCTGACCTCAAATATATCATCTATTATATTTAAATATATTATAAATTAACATTTATGATATTAATTTATCAACTCGTTTAAAATGTACAGTATACAGCGTGTTCTTGAAATGTCTAGTCAAATTTTACTCCCAAATGCTACGCATCAAAACAAAGCAAAAAAGTTTATATAAACATGGGTCCGGAAATGTTTCTGATATAACATGTTAACGCTATAATCTTGTAATCGATGTAGGTATGCGAATTAGTATGTATTTCCGGACTCATGTTTATGCTCGTGTTATACTCTTTGTTTTTTGATGAGTAGCATCTGTGGTTCAACTATGGACATACCTTTAAGAAAATATCCTATATACCTGGCGTTACATATCTTTTCTTGAAGTAAAGTTAATTTTCTCCCATATTAAAACATTTTCATATCAAAAAGTCAAATTAATTCCCAAAAAAAATCAAATGCATGTAATACTCTTGTTAATCTATTAGGAAAACCGATATTGAATAAATTACCAAAATTAATCAAATTAATTAAATTTGAAAAACCTATTTGTAATTAATTCCGGTTTGGCAACACCAGTCTGGGAGACGTCTATTATCCTGATTAAACAAAACGCGAAATTGTGAATATTCATAAACACCTTATAAAAATGCAAGTGCGCGTGTTTGTCCTAAATAAAAATAAGAAGAAAAAACCAAACAACTATGAGACAAATTTTTCTTATGGTATCACTTTTCCCTATGGGAGTCCACATAATATATGTAATTAAAAAATTTTCATTTTTCCTTAAAAAAAAAAACAAAACAAAATTGTCATTATCCATAATGCAAACTTCAAAAAGCTGAACAAATTAGCTTCTAAAGTGAAAGTAATAATGAACTATAATTTATTAACCAAAACCATTTTTTCAAATAACCATACCTATCAATTAGCATAATAACTACATTTCGACTAATATGAAATAATTACATACTCCACAACATGCAAATTATATTCTGTTCATTGTATGACAATGGGTAGTCGAACAAAATGCAAATGAAATAAATTATAATAAAGTCGCTTATCCGTTCGACTGAAAATACTTGTAATTTATTAGTACAACACTGTTTAATTACAATAACAGTTAAGTGTTCTACTTCTTAGCTCAACATGTGTGGGAGGTTGCAAATGATTTTTATGCACACAAAAAAAGTCCAGCTACCAATGGTGGCAAAATAAAATAACAAAAAATATATATATAAATAAAAGCAAAACTGGGACAAAGTTCAGAGACCTGAAAGAGGAATAGCCTAGGAAAGCGCCGGTGACAGCGCAATTTTCTATGTTCATTGACTTGCCTAAATTACCATGTCTCAAGTGTTCGAACTGGTGATTCGGAAAAACTAAAGTGACACGTCGGACTGTAAAAATCTGAAGCAACAGTTTCTTCAAACTGAACCTTTGTTCCAAGTCTAACCGTACACAAAGAGTCACGATTACTATAATGATATCACAATGCTCAAAACGTAACAATTTGAATGCTCGTTACACAATGTGTGTCACCCTAATTGGTACTAAAATATGGAACACTAAAAATAAACACACCTGTTGCACATTACACGTAATATTGATTCACCGCTTTCAATGTTAGTTCTAAAACACTATAGTTTGGAACGAAACACGAAATTCGCGTTAATACTTGAAGCTTATCATCATAGTTGACGGAAGAATGGTTTTAACGAAAATCGTTTAATGTTGTTTGAGTTACAGTATATTTACTTGTAGCATCGAGTTAGATCAGTGTGCAAATATATACAATTAGCTCAATCAGTGTGCATCGTGTGAACTATACATAAATTTAAATTTGAATTTTTCTTTGAACCAATCGATTTAGATACACACACATTTGTTCCAAATTTGTATGTGACCATTTATATCGGTACTTTACCTGAATGATTTATTATAATCGGTACTTTACCTGGATAATTTATTATACGCTCGTAGCTAATGGCTTTTAAAATAACTCATTAATTTAAAATAAAAACAGAATGATACATACAAATGTCAAATTACATTGTTTTTAAACGGCCAAAATGTTTGGTAGCACAGGAGGTCTCGATTTATGCGAAATCTTTATATACGATACTATTATGCGACGACAGAAATACTGTTCGTCTTTTCACTATTATGCGATTGTGATATACCGCATAAGTGTTTTTGAACTTTTCCTTTAACGGAGAAGACGCTAGTGTTTAGGCATTGAGTTGTTGTTGCTGTTTTAACAAACCTAAAATTGTGTCTATGGGTATAGATACCAGATTGGGTTTGTTAAAAAATACAACACTTAATAATTTATCATTAACCATGTAACCATTGTGGTTGTAATTTTATAACACTGTTTTATTTTTTACTTATAATCGGTTGTACGTCTATTTTTGTAGTCCCTTTGGACTGTTTGATTAAAAAAAATAAATAAATAAAAAATTAATCATAAAATTAATATAATTCATGTTATTTTTAGGTGACCTAAACTAGAACCTATACCCAAGAGCCACCAGTGGCTTTTCCGTTAAAAGAAAAGTACCCTGTCACAACATGTATACCACGTGTGGTGTTATAATGCTGGCTCTTAAGCTATACGATTGTCTGCTGCATGTAATTTTTCCATTACTGGAATTTCGATATATGCGATTTCAGATTTACGTGAAAATTTCGCAGAAATCGAAAACTTTATTTTTATAAAAATAAGATTCTTTTCATATAGGTTACTTGTTAAACTGTTCACCTGTACATTTAAATGACCTACATCATCCTACATGACAAACATTTTCATACAGGGGACATTTCGTGCTATTTTAAATTTTTTTCCAATTGTATACATGGTCGTTTCATGGATCATGAGTAATCTTATAACCAACTTTCCACGAATCACAATCATCAAACCAACAACAATTTCATATCATCACATCACACAAAAAAAAAAGTCATTTCAAATACACATAACGAACCTGAATTTTTTCATGGACAAAATAACAAAACCCTTATGGTAGGTTAAAATATAACTCACGTCCTACATCCACTATACTTCCTTTTTTCATTCTGTATCTCACAATGAAACCATTGTCATTAATAATTTCGTGCATTATGTTCCGCTATGCATGGAAGAGATCAGAACAACCATTAACGCATTCCTCCCATTTCAGATGAGTGATCATAACGAAAGCACAATTTCCCTTTTCGAATCACTGCAACTTTCAGTAATACTTTTTTTTTGAAACCATTTTACGGGATCATCAATAATTTGCATTCTCGGAAAACCAGTCGAGGTGGTTGTTTGTCATCCTTATAAAGTTACACGTGCCCATATAATGACCCAGAAATGTAACTAACTATATGCTGTATATGGCTCATTTGCAAACAAGTGCATTTGCTGTTCCACTAAAACTCAAGTCTCCCTTTCTCGTTTTAGATAACAAACCCAAAATGAAACTTTGACCTAAACAATCGTGTTTTGACCCCAACTCGAGAAAGCTGAAATAGACCTCTCATTTAAAATGCAAAAAAAATCCATGTTACATACAGGTTATATTGCAAGCTCAATTTGTACAGTATTTTAAACGTGTAGTTTTGTGATGGTCCATAATATGTGAGTCATTGAGTGTATTATTTAATAAATAGGTATATTTTCTATAAAAGACCTGGGCTGCGTCTTTCTACATGCAACGTTAGTGCTTAGCACCACCGAAGCTTGTCACGTGATGCAATTTCAGCAATCGTATGGCTTGATTGGCATCATGTGACACTCTTCGGTGGTGCTATGCACTAACGTTGCATGTAGAAGGACGCAGCCCAGACCGTGCCTCCTCACCAGTTTTTAAGACCGAAATTAATCTTTCATTAACTTAATCTTTCATTCTAAAACGTGTATTTATTCACGAAATAGGGGAAAGCAGTGCGTGTGCATCCATAGTTATAGTTTATTAATTCTATAATTGTAACTCATACTGCAAAGCAATATGAGTTAACACAAATTGCGTAACGAAAATAAAAAGCTTTCCCGTCATTTTTGACGGACTATTTACTAGTCTATTAAAAACAGAAGAATCTTAAAAACACAAGTAATAAGTCACAAATACAGAACCAATTGCACAAAATCATCAATTCATTGGAGATCCTTATAAGCGATTTCGCAAATATGCGAAGATGAAAAATTATCCAAATATGAGAAATTTTCGCAATTATGCGATTTGTGTGAGGGTGCGTAGGTGACTAGATGTTTACTTGGCAAATGTTGATATATGCGATTTTCGAGTTAGATTTTCACGGAACATTAACCCTCGCATAAATAAATTTTTTTTATCAAAAAATTAAACACTTATATTGACATTACAACCAAATCATAACATTAAACAGCAATATACTTAATATAGTATCCGACTAACGAACGCTATTCGCATTAACCGTATTTGGTTTGGAAACCAACTATATAGTATAGACATAGAGTAACTCACTGGTGCACACACCTTCAGACATTTCTGTGATTTATGGACTTGTTTTTGAAATTCTTAAAACAAAATGGCCAAAAAAAAACAAAACAAAGAAAATGTTGCATTTCCTAAGCTTCAACCACCAATTTGACGTCTTTGTATGTAAATCCCAGCCGAAGCTAATGTCCCTCAACCCAAACTCTGGTTTATTGTGCGGTGTTCATGTTGTTGCGCACAAACTATAAAAACATCATTTTTCAATAATTCATAATTCAATGTTGGATGACAGCAGTTCTGAATTCAGAATCGGAATACTGTACATTACAAACTATTTATTTATTTATATATTGACTTTGAATTCGTCCAATTGTGACCAATTGAAACATACAGATATATACAAAAGGGAAAACAAAATATTTGGACTGAAAGTCCTTTATTATCAACTGAACTAGAGTTAACACAACAAATTAAATTAATGTCAACTAGGCAAGTTTATATAACTAAATTATATAAAATTTTATTGTAATTCCTCAGTTTATACAAATACCATGTACTGTATAAATCGAATCCAATCTCGATTTATAAAAGTTGAATTTATACCAATTTGGATTCTCGATTTATACAAGTAATATGGCATGTCATTACTATGCGACGAGAAGCTACATCCAATAATATTTTCATACAATAATTACACGCGCAGTAATTAACTATACTCATAAGTAACATACTGTAATACTTAACCATACATATCCAACCACTAATATTTCTCCGAGCTGAGACTTCAGATGAACCCAGAATTTACGAAGATCTTTTTAATAGTACTGTACAAAGTCGTTAAAATCGTTCTTTTAAACGTTCACGTGAATTTTCTTTAGGCTTATCCACTGCTTGTTGGTGGCAAAAAAACAGGCGCCCCAGATGAAGTGTGTGATGAGTCTCCACTGACATTAGAACCTGGTCATGGTCATTCACCCAAAGATGGCAAATCAGCACCTTACACGGTGACCGCAAGTTCCGATAGCTATAGTTCTGACCAGACCACGATTACAGGTAATAGGTAGTAATTGATTGTACACATTTCAACTGATCATATCAAAAGTTTCTAATCAATATAGTTTTTTCCCCAACAAATTAGTGACCATTAAAGGAAACGGTGATAACAAGTTCAAGGGCTTTGCTGTGGGAGTGAAAGACTCGAAAACCGACAAACTAATCGGTCAATGGGAATCGTCCAAACACGCTCATGCTACCAAGTGTAACGTTATCACGCATAACAACCCTGCCGAAAAGAGCAGCGTGTCTCTCACGTGGAAAGCTCCTAAAGGATCTTCAGGATCGGTAAAATTTATGTAAGTAGATTCAAATCAGAGTAACCAACAAAAATAAAAGCTTCGATTTATGCCAGTTCCGTATGTGAGAGTTCACTAGTATGCGACAAAAGAAAGCCTCCCAGATGTTCTTATATGCGAGTCTGAAAAAGTTTTCTTTCATATATGCCAGAAAATTTCGCGATTTGCTGTGCTGCATAAGTAACTGAGCCTACTACTGCTATTATCCTTCAACAAATTTTGAATATTTATATGCAGAGATTCTGGATCAAATTTCAGGTCTAAAGTCCATTTTACACGTCAAATTTTTTCAATCACATTCCATCGATTCCAACTGTTTTTCTGACGTCACACGGGCGCGTTTCAGTACTTTTGTTTCGGTGTTTGACCATGACGCACGAAAACGCACTCGGACGTGTGTATGACGTCAGAAAAACAGTTTGGATCGAAGGAATTTGATTGAAAAAGTTTGACGTGTAAAATGGGCTTTATGCTGGAATCATTCATTTCATGGGTTTTTGCTGGTTTTTTATATTGTATTTTTAAATTTACGATTAAGATGAAGCTTACGTAACTCTCGCATAAATCGAAGACTGTGTATATATTTCCCTTATTTACGTATTTACTGTACTTGTATTTTAATGATCAAGTATCCAATAAAGTTTGTGCGGTTTTTCAAGGTAAACCTTTCATTTTTCTGAGATAACCTTGAAAACCATCACAAACTTAATACCTTACTTATAGTATGTCTTTAATTGTAATTCCTATTAATATTGAATATATTTTTATGGTAAAGTAAGATCATGGCTCGATTATTATAATTA